>JAZGTI010007491.1:0-21575 GCA_036877585.1 Botia kubotai | reverse complement strand
TTTTTTTTTCAGTCGCCTGCTTGGTGCTCACAAGCCCCAGGTATTGATTAAGTGGTTGCTAAGCAACAGGTTAGCCACAGAAGTTGGCCATGAATAGAGGCTCTACTTGTACAGTTAAAAGCTTTTCTGGGGGTGGAAGGCTGCCAGTGTTTTTCTCTCAGTAAGTTATGAATTGAATTTGTTCAGAATATGAAAAGCTCTTTTTTGGGAGATGCAAGGCATAAACCCTCTTTTTGGCATTGTATTAGTTGAGCTATTGAGGTATGGAAGTTCTGTTATTGTGATCACGCAGCAAAAAGAGTGCTTGTTTTTTTGTTTGTTTGTTTGTCAAAGGTATATAGGCCAAAACCAAACCAAAAACCTTACATATGTTGTCATCCAATATGTGCATTTAATAATCATAATCACTTGCTGTACATCACATCTATTTGTTCATAGCTTTTGAATGCTAGGGCAAAAGCTACGTCTTATGGCCCTTGGGAAATACATGTGATTCATCAGTAAAAATGTGTCCTTGACATTTAGCTCACTGATTTCTGTTGCACAGGGCAGTATCGGCTGAGATTGGTTTACCATTGGTAAATAGAAAATGTAACCCCTCACTTTCTTTATATCATTTTATTATATAAGACCTTATTTTGAGAGAGACTGATCTGTAGAAGGTTTTCAGAGAATTGTTTGTGCTCTCTTGTAAGCCGTCAGTCTCTCAAAGTGCACTGATGTAGGTGCCAGGTGCCTTGACGTGTGGGGAAGCTGTTGAGACTTTGATTTTTTTCCTGCTTGTTAACCGCACAAAGTCCTTCACAACGATAGGTTGAAGAGCCAGCTTGATTTGATTGACACGAACCCTTAAAGCCTGTTGCTGGGTTAAGCTAGACTGGAAAGATGGCCACTTTCAAAAGGCTTCTGGTTCACACTTGTAAATTCTTTTGAAAGTCGCCAGAGATGTTTTTTTGTATGCATTTTCTCTGTAGCGCAGATTTCCATCTGTGGCTTTAAATAGAAATGTTGCCTTTCAGCTCACACAAAAGTGTCATGTGACCATGGTAATCACAACTAAATGTTGGGGGAAGAAAATGTAGTCCATTTTTTTATCAATTTCACATGTCTAGAAATGTAAAGCTGCTTTAAGCTTGTTTGGTGCATTAAACACTAGGAGTTGCAATTTGTGGTTATGATCCACATAATAAATTTATTTTACTGTACACAACCTTTGGTGACAAATGTTTCTTTTTTAATTTTGTCACCTGAATCTTTCAATTCACCACTTTTTTGCAAAGTAATTAAGTCATCATAGGGCTTGTTTCTCCTAAAGATGAGCAAATATTAAAAGGTTTGTGTTGATATCTGTATGTATCTACAAAATACCTGGTTAACTCATAGAAGTTTTTCCAATTTTGATTCGAAAGGCATTTGATTTTTTGGTTTGATTGAAAGAGATTTTTCCATCTCTTTCTAAAACTCTGCATTGCTTCACTCCAATTGTGCCTTTATTTTACACTTGGCCTTGACTAGTGGCTGTTTTGCATTGTTCTAACAAAGCAGTGTGCCTCTATTCAAGCTCACACTTTGAAAAAGTAACTAACTAGAAATTTCATTATTTCCTCTTGCCATTCTGTCTGCAGCTGAGGAATTGGTTTGTTAAGGGCATGCAAGTGCTTGTAGTCACATGTTTGCCTGACCATTAATTTTGATCAGATTGAGAAGGAGCCATTAGTCATGCCTCCTTGGGAGCACACAATGACAATCTTTGGCTTCTTTGTGTTATGTAGGAGGCTCATTTGCCTGGCAACAATTGAACGTGAGACTTATCCATGAATATTTCAGCTGATAATGGCTTTCTTCCATTTTAAATAAATGCTCCCTCTTACCAGCACCCTCCTGCAAGGTTTCCAGTCCCCTGCTGGCACTGGTTTAGAAACACATCAGCCAGAGATGACAGTTAATAAGCCCTGCCGTTGTCTCATCAAAAATGAATGACTGATATCTGCAATTAAATGGGACCCTAGTTTGATGTCCACATATCAAACTGTGGAGTTTGAAGATGTTACCTTTTCTCTGTGTCAGAAATGTGCTTCAGACTTATTTTTATGGGAGATTGCATTAGAGCGCATGACAGATTTGATGAAAACAGATGGATACTAGTGTCTGGAGATGTCGGCTAATCCAAAGTGAGTGTAACCATATGTCTGCCTTTGCCTCGCTTCGAAACAAACGACTTAGAACTGTAACTGAATTTAGCTTTGTGCCAAACAGAGCTGTTTTTCAAAATTACTCAGCTATCTTGACTCTGCTGTGAATGTTGCAAGATTCGCAGGGGGATTGATCTGTTCTGAACTCAAAATTTTCTCATGTTTATTTTTTTGGTTGAACTAGTCTATACAATTTGTCTTAGATTGACACGTTTTACTATGTGTGCATTCAGTGTTTGGCCTACTGGGTATACAGATGAATTGTATTGTATGTACAGTGTTTGTGTTTAAGAAGTAGTGCGCACATACTAAATATCTGTGGTAGGTTTATTTATGCCGTGTGCTCTAAAATTGTTCTCTTATCATTTAGAATTTGGATCAATGCTGGAGGAAACTATTAAACAAAGCTTTTTAGGTCACATTTTGCTGAATAATATTGCGTTTAATTTAGGACAATGTTGATATGTTAGAGGCTGAGCCTACTGCATATAGGAAAAAAACTTTACATTTCACAGCCATAAGATTTATCACAGTTTACAGAACCCCTATACAGTGTTGCAGTCTAGATTGTCACCTAGATGAATCACAGTCTGACATATGAATATAAACATTTAAACAGTGTTCTGCATGAGTTACGTTGTGGCTTTATTTTGGAAAACATTCACAGACTCAGAATTACAATCTGTTGTTCACAACACTTTTTCACATTACCAGAAATCACAAAATTAGCATGTGGATGTAATGGTCATTGCACTTGCATTAAACCTTTGGACTCCAAAGTACTCAAAAGCATCATCACGTACAGTACAGACTTCTTGTAAAAGCAACTTGTAAACAGAAGGCAGCTATATATACAAAACCAAAACAGAAGTAAACAAATCCACAATACATAATCTTTCATGTTTATCAAGGCTGAGTGTGTAATGCAGAAGCGGAGTTGAATATTCCAGAACAGGATTTCGGTTGAGGACGCTGGTGTTTGTTGATGTGATGATTTTCAGCAGGTCATGTGATTAGTGATGACAGTTCTGGTTGGGTCACTTGACAAAATGCAGAGCCTCACACTGAACCACTGATCCACGGCTGCTGTCTAGGCTGGTGAGCAGACGAAAGCCTCCTTTCAGAGCTAGCATCACCGTCTCCAGCTTCAGACACTCTAGTGTACACAAAAATGTGCTGTCCTGCTTCAACACAAGCCGAGAGCCCTGCTCTGATTTGATGAAATGCCGGAACTGGATGATGTTGGATGACACTTCGAACTCTTCCGGAAAGCCATCCAGACGGCTCTTGGAGATCTGCACCAGGCGACTTTTCACCTTCTCAATGAACCCGCTGTCGCTGCAGTAGACCCTCAGACCATGCGAGCGCTCGTGGCTGTCTGTCACCTCCAGAAAGGCAGGCTCACATTGCGCGGCCTGTTTTTGCTCCCAGTCCTGCAGGGCTTGGGTCAGTTCGCTCAGCCGGTAGTAGTCAGCCTCACGCCGGAGCAGCTCTGCTTCCTTGAAGTCATCGGGCAGGACCAGCTCACCCATGCGCAAGAAGTTCAAAATGTGCCGGAAGATGGGGCCATCACGGTCGATGAAAGTGTTGCCCATGGAATCCACGTGCACCACGGGTTTCTTCCCGCTGATCATCTCCTCCAGCAGAGAGCCGGGGTGTTTGATCAGGGTGTGCCGCTGGGCTGCATACAGGTACCCCCCCACGTTGATGGTGATGGTGCCAGAAGAAGGTTTCTTAAAGCTCTTGCTGGGCTGCAGCAAGTCAGGGTTGATCTGTCTCAGTTCGCTCTCCATCCTTCTGAGATTCCATTCCATGCCGTGCCTCACACCCAGCCTGGCGGAGTGTGTGGGGAGCGTGCGTGTGAGCGGGCGGGGGAACAAATAGGAACGCAGCTGAGCGACGCTGGCATGGAGCACGGGAGCAGTGTGCGTTGCCAGCAGTGTCTGAGCCTTTCACAGCCACTCAAACGCACACACGCGTTTATGTGCACGCATACACTCGCAGTGGGAGGAGGGGTGTTAAGGGTGGGCTCTACTGCGTCAGTGGTGTGAGCTCAGAAAAGAGAGAGCGTTGCTTGCTGCCCTCCACTCTAAAGGCTGAATTTAATCACCTTTCCACCCTCTGATGAAAGGGCTCCTCTGTTGGGTGGCGGCACGTGAACTCACCAAGAGGGCCAAATCATTGGGATTGCATATAATTATCTCCCTCAAATGAAAATGACGAGATGAGGGAGATGGTAATGTTTTCGTGTCTGTCGTGTTAAGTCGTTGCTTTTGGAGATCAGTCCGTGTGATGTGCCAAAAATTGGCAGCTTTATTGCTAAACAAGAGCCATATCAAGTACAGTGTAGGTGTAGTTATGTAAATGTATTTCTTGCTTTCCATTTCAAAAGGGATGAATGCATTGAGGAATTCTCGCTTTTTTTTGAGTTTCTGCATTTATTTTTAGGTACTTGCTCATTTTCTAGCAAAAAGTGACTGGGGTTTTTGATTGGTAAGAATACACCTTAAAGTCAAGTGGACTGAGCCAGTAATTGGCCTGAAGTCATCTTTAAGGGTGTTGTACATGAACAAGATGCTTGGTGCTGTGTCGCCAAATAAACAAGGGATGACAACCAGGGATGACATCATTTTTAAATGGCATATTACTAGCTGACTCTGTAACTGTAACCCCACGCCAGGGAAGATGACCTGTCCTAATGAGCCAATGTTAATGTTGTGTAGGATGTCAGAGGCAGAAATGTGGTAGAGGCTAATTTGCTACCAGAGTGCTGGACTCGAATTAGCTTGACACAACTTTACCTGCCATTAATTTTTAAAGCAGTACCCTATTTCACATTGAAATGAATCAGAAAAACTACTGGAATGTACTTGCCAAAAAATTAACATTTAATATAATTTAATCTCCTGCACATAGTTTACACAATTTTTGCAACACGCTTTTCATTTCAGTGAAATTATTAAGCAAATTGCAAACTGATTTGTTCACGCTACATCTGCTGATGTACAGCTGCAATTTTTGTTTATTTCGTTTAAGTTTTTAACCTGTTGCTATAACAACAAGATGTGCTTAAAAAAAACAGAACAATCCAGGATCAAGCCAGATCCTGCTATCTCAGTCATCACATAAAATGTCTATCATCTAACATTTAATCCGATATGAATTATTAAAATGTTTGAGCTAAAACTAATTAATATTCATGAGCTAAGCCTTCGTCATGTCATAGCAACATAAATGCAGCCCACACCCTTTTGGAAATTACTTCTGTGGGGAACTTACGTCCCCATCACTTTTTAAAACAAAGTGACACCCATGCACATCACTATCCAATTACAGATTCAGCGACAGTTTATTATTATCATATATGACTTATTACACCTGTTGCAGAGCATGACTCGGTCATGCTTTTAATCATCATGTGATTACTGCGTTTATTCAGCTGCATCTAAATTGCAAATTGGGTTTAACTGTGCCAGAGAAAATAGTGGGTGGCTGACCTGCTTTCCCTCATCTCTCTTTTTATTCTAATTAGTACACTTGTTTGGGCAACTTGAAGAGGCCCAAATTGATTTTTGTCCATCAGCGGAGGACTGCTAAGCAAATGTAGATTAGATCACACAAATGAGATTCTATTTAAACTTCAATGAAGAATTTGACGTCTCAACAAATATTAATCAATAAATGGAGGCAACATGGTGAATTTAGATTCACAGCCAGTACTTTTGTGCACATTCATACAAGTGCAGCTGTATGCCATGTAGTCTGTGGGATTGCCAGCCTCAAGGAAAAAATACTTGTTTTTCAGAATGTTTACAATCGATGCGTAGTGTCTGCAAACACAAAATTTATTATGTGTATGGTAGTTCAAAACAAATGTGGAAATGAAGCCGACAGAGACAGAGTGGGGAGAAATTGTGCCACAGACATTATTTAAAATGCCTCTGAGGCATATGATTAAGAGTCTTATTATTATTTTACTGTCATATCTTTGAGTGTCCCAAAATATCCCTGTCTGCTCCCTCTGAGTCCTTCAAAAAAAGATATGAACTGTTATTTTGCTTTGGCAAATCTTCCCAGCGTTATGGCACTTTCAAATTTCAGTGATGACAAAAATGAGGCTGCTACTCTGTTACAAGTTGTGTGTCAAAGTGATATCTTGACTAATACAGAAATTAATTGCAGAAATGAGGGGTTAGAGTGTAGTTACACCAAGCAGAAAGCTGCCTGAATTTTACAGTGGGAGATGTGAGGTGTGTTGTAGATGAAAATCAACAGAGGCTGGAATGAGTGATAAGCTTAAGAGACCTTGAGGCATTGAAGAGACTCAAGATTGTTCTGCTGCTGTATAAAGAGACATCTGGAGATTTGAAGCTCTGGCTGCAGGTGGGTGTGTAAGAGTGGAGGTTGTGGAGAGGCTGTGTCCTGATGAGGGCTGAGATGTTATTGCTCTCTTTCTCTTCCTCTATGGAAGTCAAACTGGTGGGCTCGTGAGTGTGGGTGGAAGACTGACCCCTTGTAACCTCTCTATCATCTAAGCAGCGAATTTGCAGCCCACTACCAGGTTGAGCAACTTGCGTTCCCGCTCCATTCAGAGCCCATTTTAATGCGTTGCTCGCTGATTTGAATATTATTCCTGTGGAAATACTTATGTAATATTACATAGCCGTAAGATGCGGGGGGTCACGTGATGTTTGGGGCGGGACTGAGCAGAGGAGATATGATCCTTGAGGTCTTGATTGCCCTGACCCCTCTTCATAGCCCGTGGGTAATTGCGAGCAAAATTGATGCTTTTGTTTGAGTTGTGAAATACAAGTGGGCGTTTTTATGGAGTTACTCCAACAAGTGCTCCAGCACTCATCTGGCAATAATTGCCAGTAATTGTGCGCATTAGTGGTGCTCTGATGGATTTTGTGAGTGAAATATTTCTGCCCTCTTGAAAGGCCTCTGGGACAATAACCACAAGGTATTACAGGCATTGCTGTACGATTAATACAATCAATAGATGCAAGCTTGAGCCATTAGGCTGACTTCACAGTGTGCCAACAAATTGAAGCAGGCAGACAGCAGATTTGCCTTGATGTTCCACAAAACCTGCAGAGAAGCTTACTGAGGTTTGATTAAAAATCATCATTCTTTGCTAGTTGACCAGACTACTGTTCATACAAGTCAAACACTTTAGAATAGCAGCTTTAAAACCTTGTGGCTGAATCACAAAATGTAAGTTGTCGAGCTGAATTTGAAAAGAGGGGTTTTGTGCCAATGCTCCATTATAAAGTGCTTGCTTTTAAAGTACTGCAAGTTAATGTTGAGGGCCAAGTGGAGCCATTAGTTTCTGGTGAAACTCACAAAAAATGTTAATTAGATTTGCCTATCCTTTGTAGTGTATTAAAGTGTTATTCTTGACACATCAGCGTGTTAACATGATTGTGCAATGTTTAAGTAGTTCATTTTCATTCATTTTATACAGACTGATTTCAATATCTATTTTCCATATTATTAAGTAAATAGGGACTGGCTATGTGAAATACTTCAAAATAACAAAAAACACAGTACATTTATTTTAAAAATGGTCCAAATGACTCCAAATCTTACCTGCTATTTTAGCTCCTACCAAATTAAATGAAGGCATTAGCCGAGCTACATCACTGGGTCAAAAAAGAACCAATGGCATTAATGTACCATATTTATAGTCCATAAAACTTTATCAGAGCTTTAGTAGAGAAAATATGGAATCAGGAAATAAATCTGTTTTCCCTCACACAAACGCTTTAGAAGTCTTAATATAATACACAAATCAAATGGATAACTTTATTGTTAGACCCAGTCACAATTCTCTTTCATTATACAGAAAGGAGTGGCTAGAATATTCTTAAAAAAATGTTGTAGTCTGTGCAAGAGACAGTCATGAGAACTTAAATCAGCATGAGAGTGAATAAAAGATGAGAAATTTGTTTTTTTGAGGTGAATTATTTCCTTAATTTCAGTTTAATGGATAACAGAATTTAATGTCTGTGTTAAGACAAGCTGGCTCTGGAAGGTATGGTTGTGCAGCGAGCTGAGTGCAGACCTGCAGTCAATGAGAGCTACATGAAGTTAAAGAAGTAAGTAAATACTTTGTTCCCATTTGCTGTGACCTTCTAGTAATATATATTTTAATCACAGGCTGCAGATAGAAGAATCTACCAAACCTCTTCGTTTGTCCCAGAAGCTTGAAAAAGCTGTTACAACCAATTACAAACCTGTGTCCAACCACAGCCATAATGTAAGTGTGTGTGCATGGAGTGAGAAAGAAAGGTGGAATGAAAGTGAGAAGAAAATTCTGCTTGTTGTTCTTTCAGGTGGAATATGAGAAGAGAAAGAAAGAGGAAGGCAAGCGTGCAAGAGCTGACAAGCAGAAAGTTCTGGAGATGCTCTTCTCTGCCTTTGAGAAGCACCAGTACTACAACATTAGGGACCTGGTGGACATCACAAAGCAACCAGTGGTAAGTTGCCCAGTGGAGGGCAAACTTAAGACACATGGATGTTAAAACCTTTATAAGTTTAACGTTAGTTGAATGGTACAGCTTCCGATAAGTGTGCAGGGGTGGGGGGGTTTGGGGCTGTTGAGGACTAAAGGATGTGAAACATGAGGATGGATAGATGATAACAGAGTTTTTAGTTTAAAGCTGAAGATCTGCATATGGTGTGACTCAATTGGATTGACCAAATATAAATGTGAATGCACCACAACCATAATGTGTGGAAAATGGAAGTGAATGTTTTAAATGAATGTTTTAAAGAAACTTAATTTAAGATTCTTAAATCAAAGATCCATTCCAAATCCACTTCGTTAAAGATCAAGTCGTGAGATTTTTCTGTCTCACGACTTGTTGACAACATGACATTTTGAAAATTTGCATCCACATCATATCCTAAAAAGTAAACTGAAAACAAGAAAGCATAAGTATTCTTCACTCAGTGTTGAAAGCTATGCATGGTTGATGGTATTATCATAGCTAAGTGAGCTTGAAGTTTCTATGAATAAATGTCACTTAACTTCTGCCTCTGTCTCCCTTAAGGATTGGAGAAATATCAATGTGATTGCAGTTAGATGAATCATAACTGTGTAGATAAAAGAAACCAAACAGAACTGAGTACAAACAGACACGAGCAAATTGTAGTTCCACACTAGCCTTTTTATTGTTAGAAGAAAGCTGATGTTTATTTAATTGATTAACAATGTGAACTAAAATGGCAAAACTTTGTACTTCCTATAACAGAGTTCCATCCATGATTATATTATGGTGCACTGTTAATTCAGGCTTCCCTCTTGTAGATTTATCTAAAGGAGATTCTGAGAGACATTGGAGTGTACAATTCCAGAGGGCCTCACAAAAGCACCTGGGAGCTGAAGCCAGAGTATCGCCACTATGAGGAAGGTCAGGAAGATGAGGAAAAGATGGAGTAATCCAGTTCTGATGTCCACTGCTATCCAAAGTTTGAGTTACTTGATTGACATTGGTTTTTTTCTGTTTAACCTTTGAATTTATTCATTCTCAGTTGGAACAGATGTTATAAAATACAGTATAAAAGAAATGAAGTTTTTCTTGAGTTTCATAGGACAAGTGTCAGAGAGCATTATGAAATGAATACTTCCATTTGCATGACACCTGCATTCACATTGAGTAACAGGCACTTGTGCACAGAAGCATATTAATTTTTAATGAAAACATCTTTTACTTTGTCCATCAGTAACAGTTCAGTGGGTGAGCAAACAGATCAGAAATCCAGGTATTTTTTAGATTCAAATAAGCTGTCTCGGTTATCTTTTCAAATAAGGCATTTCACAAAACAGATACATTTTCCTAGACAATAACAGAATTTAAATTAGCTACTTACAAGAGTTGACACCTTTGATTCTTAGTATTTTATGCCGTGTCCTTGATCAATGACTACGTTTTGTGATAGTTGTGCACTGTCTTAGGCAGTGAAGTGGTCCACTGTTAAGAAAAATCCTCCAGCAGCTTTGTGCTGTTTTGCATAGTGGCTGTATATTGAGATGACACTTTTCACAATTAAGACAACCAAGTGACTCGTACACAACTATTACATAATGCTGTAAATATTTATTAATGGTAACACTCGCCATTAAGAAGGATTGTAATAATTTTGAGAAACATGCAAACTGCCCTTTGAAAACTATACAAGATATTTCAATTTGGAACAAGTTCATTTATGTAAATTTTGTCTTGTGGAATGTAAATATTTTGTAATACTTATATTAAAACCGTGTATGATGCCACTTGCCATTTTGTATTAAATAAATGCAAGACTTTCTCAACTGTATGTAAATTGAAATGCCCGTGCTTAAAACAGGCATTAAGACATGACTGTTTGCATCATAACATTTGAAAATTACTTTTCAAAAGTAAAAAGAAATGTAAAAATACAACATGCTAAAATGAAGGATAAGATCATTTTTACCAACATTTTTATTTTGGAGTATAATAGAATATTTCCCAATAGCCCACAGTGGTCTGTCCTCTAAATTCTTTCCATACAATGTTAAATGACAAAAAAAACAAGTCTTTGGTTTAACACACTTTCTTTCAAAGATAATGACTGCAAATTAAAACCTCTTCAGAACTGCAGCATTTTTAACTGCTCAATATGAAACGGGTTAAATAAAGCAATAGACAATTATACTGTAACCTACTGTCTTGTATATTAAAATGATGCATTTACACTTCTGTTCTGGTGGACATCTGGCCTTTCTTTCTAAGCCATATCGGACGTGTGAAAGCCATGTGTGGTAGGTACAGTAGGTGTGAAATTCTTATTCCATCACCACCTTCATTTTTCAGTCTTTCGGCCCTCCTCAAAGAAACGCTTATTTTTCTTCGGCTTTGGCTGATCCATCATGCCATCTGGATTTAAAGCTTTGCCTGTGGAAAAACTGGCAAGGCACCAGGAGTCAAAAATGGAGCCTTAAGAATATGAAGCATATAAACAGGCAAAGAAAACGTGCTCAGGTAATACATGCTATTATAGTTTCACTGGTCATGACCTCAGCATTTTGTAGTCATCATTGCACAGCTTCACAGCATTAACTTCAACATCCATCTTACCCATATTTCTAAACAATATGCAATAAATGGTTATTGAAGACAGCCCAAAAGCACCACATACCTTACAATCCTCTTTTTGCCCCATTCGTGGTTTGACCCATGTTCGGCTTTATTTTTGCAAAAGACTAAGTACAGCATGTACAGTAACTCATTGACGTCATACAAGCCTAAACGTAAATAATGATAGGTTAAATGCACATTTACTATACACAAGGGCTCAGTTATATAGGGTTAAACAGACATCTCCTGTACCTTTACTGCACCTTCATTTACGGGCACCATATTCCTGCTCTCAGCCGACGGATTGACCCCAGAGAGACAATATAGGTCTATAATCAGTGACCGACAGCCCACCTAAATGAGAGAAAAAAAGTTGGTAAATTGGTCTTCAGGGCTGGTAATTTTGTCATTCCATTAAACCAGACCATGATACAGTTAAAGAAGTTTAAAAAATCATTCATTGATAAATTAATATGGAATCGCAAACACTACTGTGCAGAAACAAATGTTAGCCATTTGTATCTAATTGGGTTAGTATTTTTGATTTAATACACAATTAGTATGTAACTTATATAACAGACTTATATAATAGACAGTTAATGATGGCCCATGAGGTCCAAAAGGCTTTAAAGTACAAGACACGTGTTAGGCCACCACACAGCCTTTTAAGCGTCAAGGAGCCTATGTAACAGTCTATACATAATCCTCAACTTCATATGCATTTCAGATTGCTGAAAAGTTCTATTTACCTGATTCGATGTCTTTATAAGTCATTGTATCGGACTCAAATGCAGGCATTTGATATAAAAGAAGATCGCTATGCAACGACCGCGAGAAGGAAAGGAGGAAGACTCTCGCTACACGCGTTTAAAAGCTCTAAGCGGCAGGAAATACATCATTCTATATCTCCGCCCATCGCTTGAACACGTGCGCCCTCTAGGGGAGAAAATGCAACGTCAATAAAGCCTGTTTGAATTGGCTTGGTACTTTTCCATTTCTGACACATTTAGTGTGAAAATAATGTAGATTTAACATGAGAGTTTCTTTTAAATCACCAAGCATAGTCTGTTGAATAAACTCAGTATAGTCCTTCTATTTTCAAAAGCTAGACATAAAACACAAAAGGCACTCTGTCATTTATACAAACATGATTTAAATACTTGACTTAAGCCTTGTTTAATAAAATCGTGTTCTAAACTTGGAGCACAACATTGTTCAAAACATACAGACATTCATCCCAACAGTTAATATTTTATTAGAGTACTACAAATAAAAAAATTTGATTATTGACATCACGCCATAATTATAAAATAATTGATTTACTCCAGTAAATCCAATCTAATCTAATATTGGGCGAAACTGTGCTTTAAGGGGCTTTTAGGCACAGGTGATTAATGCTGTCATCTTTTGTTTAATTAGTGTATGGACAAAATTAAGCCACTAATTTCACGTTCCCTTAGGATATAAAGTAAACTGATCATATGGTTAAAATACTTAAAATTCAGGAAACAAAAGTACAGTTGCCGTTTCTCGTGTATCGTATGTGTGCAATTGCAGCCAGATGAGGGCAGTAGTACATCACTAAACTTACAGCGAGCGATTACGTTTTACACGCTAAAAAGATGAGGAATTTAACATCTGTAACCAATACAAGTTAGTTTTTTTTAAAAGCGTAACACTTCACGTTTAAATAATATGTTCACCCATAGCAAATAGCACAGCTATTTAGAAGTTTATAACATTTCAATGCCCGCTTAATTTCTGCTCTTTTCGCTCATAATTGATTTGCAATGTCCTCCAGCTATGTTTCGACAATGATTGGTGAAATCATAGCAGCTAACAATATGTGTCTGTTGTTTTATAACTCCACGCTGAACGTCCACCGACGTGGTGATAACAGGAAAAGCAATCAAATTCTCAAATTACCAACATTTCCCCATGTTTAGCTGCCTAACCAATTATCTCTTGCCCCTTGACAATAGTGAGTGACTCAATAACAATAAATATGATACAGACTGCAGTGAAAATGGTGATCCTCTGAGATGCGCCACATATGCAGATGATTGCTTAAAGAGACGATAAAGGTCATTCGTGCCCAGTGCAATTAAAATCTTCAAACTGGGGATGATATTCCTCGTGATTTAAAAACATGCCGCTCTTTCTAGTCTTGATCTGCAAAAGCAGATGTGGCGTTGTACTGCAGAGGGCATAAAATCCGGCCCCTTGTGGAGCACGCTGAGTGCATAATTTTGGGAAATTAAAGTTCTGAAATATTAAAGGTTTCAAAGATTTACTTTTCCATTTTTCATGATTATTGGCTGTTCATTAATGCTGTCAGATTATATTTATGGTTGTAATTTTACTGTATTTAATTGAAATATGAATATTTTAATGTGTAGTGTAGCATTACCCTTAAGCTGTAAGGGACTTTTTGAAAATGTGATTTTAATAACAGAATTATAAAGTGTTAAACTCTAAAATCATAGGATTTTATATGAGGTTCATTATTTGCACAGCGCATTAATATAAACTTGAGCAGATATGATTCATACAGATCTACTTTGGAAATCTGTCTGGAACTGATTTTACACTTTTAGATTCCAGTCCACAAAAGTCTGCTTTTGGATTAAGTGTTTTACAGATTTAATATGGAAATAATGTAAACAACAGGTGCTTGTCTTGTATCTGAGTCAGAAAATGGGTTTCTGCCCAGAGAAAGAGGTCTTAGGCTTTCTCAGATATATTACGGGTTCTTTCTGTACTAATAAATAAATAAGGTATGAATTGTCTGGATCCTGCTGTGGTTTCTCAAGTTTACATAATTGACCAAGATTGAGTTTCATTATTTTCTTGACAAATTAATGATGAGCTATCACTGGTTACATTAGCACAAAACTAGACGGCTAAATCATTCTAATCACAACTTGTGAACTCGGTTGTTTTAGCAGTCATCTAATTACTAGACATTTGGACCTGCAAATATACAACTTCTCCAGTGACTGTATTTTTTAAACGTCTGGAATCCGACAAATGCTTCTGTAGTTCTTTGTTAGCAAAGATTCTCATTTCATCATCAAAACGTGCCAGTTGGCTGAAATTGACCCTTCACTATCACAAGCTCACATTCCGGCCAGAATGCTCTTTCCTAGGAAAAGCAATTTGATAACAAAGCAGGATGTTTTTGATCTTTTACAGCCTCTGTATCCATATTTCTCTTTTGATGCCCTTAGAGAGAATTAACATTCTACATAACACTGCGCCCTTCGTGATATCTTCCTCAAAGCAAATGTATTTTCTTTCTGTATTTTCATTTATCAGTTTACAGACCTACTTCTTACCCTATTGTCAATTTCTTATTTTTTTAGTAACTTATAGTCATAACAAATTCAACATTTATTCCCTTAAAGTAAGTGTTAATATCTTAGAGTTTTTCTGCTCATTTTTTTATTGGTTTAAGGATGTTACATATTTTTACTGGAAAACTGGGCAAAAATATTAAGATATTAAAAGTATTTTGCAGTGTGGTCTAACAGTGCCTGTTATCTGTCTCTTTAACTCAAGGGTCATTATATTTTGTGTATTTTTTTAATTTGATAAACTGTATTCACTAGGCTGCTGGGAATAAATCCACATTAAAACCAGATCCCTGCATATATAATAGAGTTATCCACAACTTTAACATTAACATACTGGGCACTTTGGTCACTTTCCTCTACTGGTTTTGACATAACTCATATTGTTTTAATTCCTAAATGGTTAAGTCACATAGAGAATCAGGGTAGTCTGGGGCCACAGAGCCTTTTTTGGGAATGTCATGTGAGAGGGCTGATGCCGTTTTGCCTGAAAATAAAGTTGGAGCTGTCTGGAAGTTCTGGAATGTGTGGCAGGCCCAGGGCCAATGCTGTGTTTGGAGACAACTGGGCCGCATAGCAGGGTTCTCAGGGACACCCAGACAGATGGGAGGCAGGTACTACTGATCCTCATCTTCTCCTCCCACAGTCATGAGGAGTATGCAATACAGGAAAATGATTCTAAAAATAGCATAGTTGAGCAATATCCCATTTATGAATCTAAACGGTCAGGTCCATCATTTGATGAAAGCTCCCTTTTCTGCTTAGGGGAGGATGCTGCTGTTGATGTTCTTGTTGTAGGGCCAATGCTTTGCAATGCCCCTTGGCAAAGTGTAGACACTAATGGAGAAATACTCCTCATTCTCTCCCAGTGTAATCTTAAAGGGACAGCTGACTTAAAAAAACTCTGTCTTATTTCGTTCACCTGCATGTCTTTTCATGCATTGAAAGTGAATAGAGACTAAAGGGCAGTCAAGCTCCAACAAAAACAAAACAACACCATAAAAGAAAGTCATGTTACCCATATGCTATATTCCAAGTCTTTTGAAGCCATCCTAGCTTTGCCTGAGGAAGTGACCGAAATTCAAATTGTCCTTCAGTTAAAATGACTTGCTTGACAGTTTGTGATCACAATTTACATTCATTATATGGAAAATAGCAGCTACGGTGTTCTGCTAATTATCTTTATTTGTGTTCCACAGCAGAATTAAAGTAATTCGGGTTTAGAGGGCCTTAATGATGATAGAATTTTTCTTTTTTAACTGTTCTTTTAAGCAATGGGAAAGCACCTCCCTTCATCTCTACTGTAGCTTTCTCCAGGGCATGTCTTTACAGCTTGTTCTCATGTCTCAATACACTGCATTACATGTCGTGCTGCAAATAAAAAGTCACCCATGCAGAAACCAACACACTATACAAGCCAAATCCCAGAAGAACCACAACAGTTAATTCCTTTCATTATTTTATTCCCTTTGCAGAGGGGAGATAAATATAACAAAGTCATCTTGAAACAATTCAAAAAGTCCCAGGGCAGCCCTAAGGTTTAATGGGGTGTGCATGCTGTTATTTTTGGTAAGGGCCATTCAGTTATTTGAGGATGGGACATGAGTGGAATATTAGTACATTATCACTATAGGTTACCTAAAGGGGATGTGATGTCAGAGTGATCACATTCTGCCAAGGGATGGCAACCATTTAAACATTTCCCCTAAACTTTTTGGGAAAAATCATAATATTTTTGGTAAATAATTGTTCCTGTGCTCCTGTATTGTATTTGGCATTTAAAAAGAATAAAAAAATCACAATGCAACTGTATGGATTTGATCGCTGTATTTGACTGAATGTAGATATCTGTAGATGCTTCCTGATAACAAGAGAGTAAACACGTCAAGCCCTTTGTCACATCCAGTAAGACATCACAAAGGATTAAGAACAATACTTAAAGTAAAATTCATGTTTAATTTTGCTAAGGATATGCTGCCTATTCAATCAGATTAAAAATAATAAGTAATCTTGCATAACAAACTGAAAATGTTGAAGAAGACAACATTTTTGTTTGTTCGTGATTTCTTTTGTCTCTGGGGCAGAATTAGTGGTCACACTGCACAAGGTTTTTGATGTGCATTTTCTGTCACATTTGTGCCGTATGTCAAGGAAAGCTTGTTAAAGAGACATAAACATGCTAAATAAGAGCAGATTTGGGTTACAGCTGCATAATCTAAAAGATCAAACAATGTTCCCATCACAAGGTGCCACAACAGCTGGAGGTGAATGTTTGCCAGGTTAAAGCTCTATGATTAAGTCTGGCTGCACGTGCGGGTGTGTGAAAACACTTGTTTGCGCTTTATGTGTGCACTGATTACAGCTTCATGTCAATTATCTGTTAATCACCCCGCTATGCTTTTCTTGTTTTCCGCGTCTCATTATTTTCCCCATTATTTATAAATTAGTGAATATGGAGTTTTCCCAAAGCACATTAACAGACATATTGTGACACATGACATCACCAAAGTCACCATCGTCAAACTAGTAGAATAGGGAGGCTTCTTGTACAGCAGAGAAAGAGAAAGGAAGAGACAGAGTACATGTCATACAGGTCCAGTGGGCTATGCAAGAGGAAAGAGAGGGGCTGTGGAACATGTCAAAGAATCATGTTTTCTCCTAATAAAATCCCTTGTTTTCTGTCAGATGGTTAAAGGACACAAAATCGGCCCAATTCCAGGCTGATTATGCCCTTTTGAAAGGGTTCAGACTATTATAATGTCAGCTCTGTTGGTCTCATTTTTGCACAATGTTCTGTCTCCTCACAAGAGCCTGGCAGAGTCTATACATTCCTAACTTGTATTTAGATTGTATTCAGAGACCTTGGTCAAAGTATTTAAACAAGGGTCAGGGGAGCTGTAAGGATCATTGTGGATAAATTAGGCCTTTAGTTTGTGCAGGAGGGTTGTTTTAAGGGTGGTGTGTTTAAATATGTTTAGCTATTCTGACTTTTTTGTGTGTTGACCTATTTTAATATGTTAATCATATATGCTATCATTTGCAATATGACGATGATACGAATACATATAATATGCATTTGGGAAGTTCTCCAACTATCTCCATCTATTTTAGCTAGCATTTGCAAATTCTTTAATAACTAGTTTACACAACCATATATTAAATGAGACACTTAATTGAATATTTATTATTTACTTTGTCACATTGCAGAAGTATTAAAAATAGACTATCAAAGCCAAAAAGTGATTAAAAGTGATGGCTAAAGTGATAACATGAAAAGTGATAACTTGGAGAGGTCATTTAACATTGTGATGTGTAACACATCACTTCAGAAAACATTTATTAGAAAGGAAGCACTGGTAAATCATCCTGAATGTGTGTGTGTGTGTGTTTGTTTCTAAAAGTCAGCAAAACTTCACAAATATGGGCAAAACCTCCTTTTGCAGACATCCTCAGTTATAAAAATACTATAAAAATATTATTAAAAAAGTATTTTAAAATTGTAAAAATGCAGAAAGTTTTCTGTTAGGGTTAGGGTGAGAGAGTTGGATATATTGTTATATTATTGAGGTTATATTGTTTATTATAGTTGTATAAAAAAACAAAAGAAGTCTACAAAATGTCCCCATTTAGATAAACTAATGATTCTCAGAAATAATAATAACTAATAAATATGTGTGTGTGTGTTTGGCTATGTGCGTAATCAGTCCACTCAAAAGACATAAGATGGAATTTCAATTAGCTTTGCCTCTTAGGTTTTTATTGGGGATGTACTTCAAATCAGCAATGACTTGAAGATGATATTAAAGAAGAATTAGGGCAATTAATTTCAACTATTACTTCTCGGTGTTGTGCTGAATATTAGTGTACTAGTATAAACTTCTCTTTTTTTGTTACTCATCTTGTTTTTCTGTTCAGCAGCTGTGCGTCACAGATACATACAGCATGAGCACAAGGGGTAACTTTCTAGAAATAAATGACGCTTACTGTGGACGGTGTTTATTTGTCTGTGTTGTTTTAGTGCCTGGTTTACTACAGTAAATGTTAAATCAGGTAATGTCACACATACAGACAAACAATTTGCGCTAGTTAACAATTGTGATGATGCAATCACCCAGTTCTGCATGCTAGGTTTTGGAGGATGCAGCAGTCTAGCATCTAGCATACTTTACCGGTACTGTATATTGTCATATCATCACTGTGCTTGTGGATATATGGCCAGTTAAAATCAATTTTATAATCGATTAATATACATTACATGGTAAATTAATAAATGCATTACTGCTGTCAAGATAATAAAAATGTGCACAAACATCTCTAGAAACAATTTTTTATTGCATTCTTTACGTGGGTTGTAATAGAGCAACATTAATTGTGCTAGGCGAACAGTGCTGCTTTTCACGAATAAGGCAGGGCTTTCGTCGTAAGATACTCTAAAGATTTCGTCTTTAGCATTTAGTTAAATTAGGATGTGGGTGGTTAATTAATAAGATACAAAGGTGAAATCTGTGCTGAAATGCCATCTGCTAAAATGCTAATAAAAAAAAAGATAAAACAATGGTTTAGTGAATTTAACTTTTCTGTAAACATTGCATTCAGAGATGTTATCATATGTAAAGTAAGTTTTGCAGAATTTGCATTTAGTTGTATATAATATCTGAGACCTAAAAACACACCATATTTTACAATGTTTTTTATGTTTGAATGATGTCATAGACAAAGGTTTGTGTCTGAGCATTCTGTAATAATCAGCACAGAAGCTGCCAGCACAATGTACAGCCTCACAATATCTAGTGCGAGAGAGAAAAAGAAAAAAGGAATTCTTGATAAGCCTTGAGCACAGAGCAAGGCATGATGGGGAATGTCGGCTATGCAGAGCATTCACAACAATGTGTAGTGTCACTGGCAGGGGCTCACAAAAGCGCTCTTTTCTCAGCTGTCAAAGATGTCATTGTGGCATGAGCTAAACAGAACCAACCCACCAAGAGTCTTTATCACTCACGCATTCCACTCATACTGCCCCCCCGATGCACAAGAGAGTACATTCCCCACTATTCACCCTGTCCTGCAGCGGGGCCGATTTGTGTTCCTGCTTCTTTATTGCACCTGCCTTGTGCGCCTGCCCCCAGCTGATGCGCAGAAGCGAGAAAGAAACTGCCGGAAAACGTAGATTCCAGGGTTTTGTAAAGAGTGTATAGCACTCAGCACCTGAGGAAGGTCTTGTTCTGTTAGGGTATCTTGACAGCTGATGTGTCCTGGAGGAATGACGCCTCCCGGGGCATGATGTCAGTCAAGCGTGGGAAGCACCAGTCAACGTGCGCATGCCACCCAAAAGCCGCACCACGGCTAAGATTGTAATCTCTTTGAGGAAAAAGTGGGATAACAAGGGCTTTAGCTTGCTTATCCGTCTCATGCCTCAAAGCAGGGATATGTCGCTCAGCAGAGAGGAGCTACTAACAGGATAAGACGTCTCAATCCTTAGGGGAAGTAATACAAATTGGGAATTAATTCCATTGTCCTCTATTCACCCAGCCATTGAACCGCCATCCAGCTTTGGTCTTCGACAGCAACAGGGTTGCTTTTTCAGGGTCTTGCTAGGTTTGCTTGTTTAGGGCTTGGCCTACCCACGGAGAGGCTGTTCCAGGCTTGCCTGGCCTGCTGGGTAGGGGTAGGTTCTGGATCAGCTTCCCTGCTGTGCTTGTCTTAGTGTGAGCGACAGGAGCCCCGGTCCAGCTCCGCACACACCCACTTCACCTACTTGGCTTCCTCTTGGCTCCTACAACAGCTGATTGACACTTGTTTGGGGAGCCTGTCTTCATGAAGACATTTTACATATGTGAGGTGCCTCCGTCCTGTTATGTCCTGCCTCCCCTGATGTTAATGGGTGCAGGTGGCAGTGTGGCATGATGCGAGCACATATCAGTAGGATTAGCTACTGATTGAGGAATAAGGGTCATTGCACCATAATTGTCTTCATATGACTCACGACTATGTTTAGTGGACTCAGGGAGGTTTGAACCTGAATATGGACCGGGAATGTTATGCGGGGGGCAAGATTATTACTGATTTACTGCTAATAAAATATTTCTACATCATAATTTTCTTTAATTACAAAAGGTATAATAATCTTTCAATTGTTATAGATTTAAAAAGTCTACCAAAAATTTTTAAACTTTCAGACACAGAACTGACAACATTTTTTAGCCATTTTTTTTACTTTAGCTATCGAGGTCAGTTATAGTCAGTGTATTGTGTAATCTGTGAAGATTTGCTCAAGTTCACAAAGGTGTCCTAGCAGAGTAACCAGACGTAGTTTATCATTAACTATAGATTACTGTAGGTTTGACAATCAGAAAGTGTCCAAATACATATCGTGTTCATTCTGAACAGTATATCTATTGCTTTAACATCTGAAATACAACAAACCTCTTTTAACAAAATATGCTCCAGTAATATCATATCATATGTATACATATGTTTTTTTTTGCACTCATAAAACACTTTGAATATAACAATTGAAAATAATGTATGTTGTATCAAATGACCCATTTGTAAAGAAAACAGATTAATTTGTAAGTCAGGACACTTTTTAATGCTCAGTACATAACAAAGATAAATTAAAATTTAAATGCTAAGTTTAAGGGCCGGTCCAGCTGATGAGTCTAATTGGAGACAAGACAGGTTTTTGACAGATCACTTCCTGCATGAACCTCAGCTTCTGTTCTAACTCAGTTAGTTGACAATGGCTGTGTTTGTAAGAAATAGGCTGGAGTGTGGGACCACTGTAGGAGAGCATTGGCGGTTTGTAGATTTAGGCTGATTCAACCCTTCAGGGGGCCGTCAGAAAGCAGCAGGTCAATGACAAGGAGAGGAAAAGAACCCCTATATCACCCAATCACTGACACTGACATAGTACCTTTCCACTG
>JAZGTI010007490.1:0-21577 GCA_036877585.1 Botia kubotai | reverse complement strand
AGGCCCACATACACTCCATTTAGCATGTGCTAGAAAACAGCTCGTTTGGGTCACCTACCATGTATGCAAAAAGATGCTCTTTCACTTTTGTTCCTCTAGATGTCACTCTGCCAATCTGAATGGATTCTATCACAGAGGTCCCTACAGTGCAGTCACTGATGACGGAATAGTGTGGTATCCATGGCACGGCTGGTGGTACTCCCTCAAATCCGTCCAAATGAAGATCAGACCCGCGAGCTTCGAGCCTAATGACGTTTAATACCTATCTGTGCTTTTATTGACTTGAACTATGAGTTTTGAAAAGGAGATGGATTTGCGGACGGTGGCACAAAAACAATGTAATCAAGCCTAGTATTAAAATTAGATAAAGTCTTAACTATTTACTAATCTAGTTTAAAAACACCTCGCCTGCATGTAGCGCAATAAAGTGTTCAACACATCATTGCTTTGTCCTCTGCCTGTGTTTTTAATATAGTGCCTTTCTACATTTGTATTATTGAAAATTACAGATACATGACCGCATACAAAACAAATACATAAATTGTTTTAAATATAAGAGAAAATCTTTAAACACATCTCAATATACTTTAATAATTACAAACAAAAATTAAGAATTTTGCTTAGCTTAATAAAAATATGAAAGACTTGCCGCATTTGACTTCACATAATCACAGAATTTATGGTCGCGGCTTATGGCTCACCTGCAGTGACGTCATTTAAACCTATATAATGATCAGTGGCGTCACCTTAGCGCTTACCGGTGCGGTGCACGTGCTGTTGTTAACGGAAGTATTAACTATGACTCCTGTTTAATTTCAATTGTATGTGCGACCTGCAGAGTAAGTACAGTGCTATTTACAAAACCTGAGTATTTATTTTACCCAAAATGCGCTTCTGTACCAAACATTTACGTTTCGCCCCTTGTTATATTTTGGGTGTTTCAGCTATGTGCCAGACCGTTGAATGACGGCATAAAATATGGGCTTTTTTAATTAATATTACTGAAACACATTAAAATGTACTTTTTCCCGCTTAAATCCAGAGTATACTACACAAACGACGGAGAAGAAAAACTTTACCATGGCTACGAGTTTATATTTTACACCCATTAAGCGTTAACTCTCTGTATATTGCCTGTAAACGTTTATTTGTGGGTAGGTCTCCGTTGTCTATATGTTAACAACGTTGTTTACGCCGTGTGTTATTTATAGAATGAGCTGCCAGAACAGCCCTCTGATGTTTCTGTCAGGTGCAAAAGACAATTTAACAGCAGACATCAAGAAATAGATTATGGCTTGGAGGGAACTATGACCTCATGAGCAATACGAGCTGGGCAAGAACAAGTTAGCTGATTTAAAGGTATTTAAAAGCACTTGTTTTGTCCATGTCAACAGTTTAAAAGCAGCTTGGGTGGTTCTGATGGATTGTGAAATTTTACTTTGATCATACCTCTCTGTGTCTTTAATTAAAATTTCCTGTCATCCACATTAGATGTGGTTCAACTGAGGGCATAGGGAACTCTATAAGCAGTGACCAGCTATAAACTAGTGGATGGTACTGTGGGACGTGCATGGCATGTCATACCCTCTGGTGTGGTGTTCCGAATCCGTAGAAAGCTCAAGGGCCAGAAGCTTTAAATTCCAGAGCAGGTGCCCTCATATAGACCTCATGGGGGCAAAATCACCATGTTCTGCACAGTTCCTCTGCAGATGCGTTACGTTTGGTAAAGTATGGTGCTAAGTCTGTCAAATTAATGATGCTTAGCGGATAGTGGATAAATTATACGTCTATGAATTGCTCTCTTGTCTATAAAGGGGTTTTGATTGTGTGTCGCATGAATCTAAAAGACGGATTAGTTAGAAATAGTACAAACTGTTCCCTAAGGTTCTCTATGGCACAATGTGCTTCAATGGCTGTTATTCGATAACTACAGGAAGTCTATGTATTGTGTGATTGTCAATACAAACAATACAGTGCGGTTTGTATAGTACGCTTATGCATAAGTGTGTTGAGAGAAGGATTACTTTATATATAAAGATTTATATGCAATTAGCCTGGCTGTGTTTAATTAATATTGTGACTTTAGCTGGTGGCAGCTGATCTTTAACCGTGCATCAGAAAATCAAATCTTTTGATGTGTTCCTTCTCATTTGTTTCTTAATGACTGTATAATTTGAACACGGTATATTTATGTATGCATGCGTTTTTTAAGTTCTGTGTGTTTTCAGTTTAAATTTAAACAGGTTAAAATGGATTTCACTGCTATATTTATGATCTGTTTTGTGTTTAGATAAAATCCAGACTTACACATATTTCCTCCATTTATCCCTTGATGCCTCCATTAAAAAAAAATCCCTTAAAAAAAGCTACTAGCTGCTTAGCAACTGTAAATGCTTTTGGCTGTTGGCCTAACATGTCCTGGCCACTCCCCCCATATAAGCCCTGTCTGGGATAGGGCAACCAGTTGCCGACCGCTGTAAAGTTATCCCTGAGGCATTAGAATGAGTTCAGTCAAGACCGAGGCTGGAACTTAAACAGAACTGTACGAGTAGAGGCGTGTTTTAGTATGCTGGGACGGTCCAGAAGCATGCTGACAGTAGCCGGGACATTCCTATGAGAGACCATTGCTACAAACCAGGGGAGGTGTTGAAGGCAGTGCTGAGGCTGATGGGTATTAAAGAGCAGAGAGTTTAGTGCTGGCAGTCTTCATACACGCCCACAAGCAGAGCAGTGCATTTAGTCTGGAGTAGTGTTTACCACAGCACTATTAGAATTGATTCCCAGACATGGAACTGTGAGTGCTGCAGGAGACTGAATGGGATTCTTTGCACTGACATAATGGTAACACTCTGTTTTCTCTGATTTTTATGCAAGTTATTGATGACGTGATATGTTAAAATGTATTCGCTTAACAAAAAGTGTTGAAAGCGATAGAGACTGTTTATACACTTAAAATGTTTTTAAGTGTAATTAAAAGAGTGACTTATTCTAGATTTTTTGTAATTACATTTTTGTCATTAAGGGTTCTTTATTCGCTTCTTTATAGGCTTTTGCACGTTCATTTTTCTCTCGTTTTATTTTGCATCACTGGCCGTGTTATTTAAAGTGTAGGTTTGTTTATGCCGTGTGTGTTATGCTATAAACCATTTGAGCGTTTAGTCTTCTGACTAGGAGAGTTTAGTATGTCAACAACATTTCTCCTGACCAGGTTTTGCTTAATACTGTAGTTGGGCTATTACAAGAATGAATGAATCACCTGTCGTATTTCGCTATTGCTTTTTATGAGAGTTCAATGTTTCCTTTTTCACGTCCCTTTAAGTTGAGTTAAGATGCATTCATCAATAATTCTCCAGGAAGTGAAGTATTAACAGAGGGGCTCTTGTTTCTTTAATGCCCAGCCCTTGCATGAACAGTCGTGCTAAGTGACTAAGCACACTGCTGGTTCCTAAGGTAACCTTTCACTTAGTCAGCAAGCCGAGTAAAGAATTCTTAATCTGCCCTTTAAAACCCAAATCTCTAAGAGGGAAATAGAGCTCTTTCATGTTAACAGACACAAGATTCTGCTTTGTTTTTGTGTTGTACCAGCGCGCATTTAAAACGTTTGCAAAAAATTCAATATGATAATCTAGTTACAGACTATGAGGAATAATGTTCCAAACACTGTAATTTAAAACAATAAGACACTTTGGGCTTTCTGAAAGCTTTCTGTAATTTGTGATGCAACTGTTTATTATTTGTGTACAGTTGTGTACAGACTCTGTCTCATTTATCGGTGGTTTAGCAGTTAATCATTTTCTGATTCTCGCACAATGTTTTAAACAGCTCAGCAGTGGAAAGCTCGTCTCTGCATTAACTGGCTTCTCCTCTCATTGCACTTGACAGAAGTGCATTAGAGCATGCGAGTTCTTACCGTCAGCAGAAGCTTTCACCCCTGTGGAGCACTGCAGTGATGTTAACATACAGAGACAGAACCCAAACAACTAAAGAGAGAGATTCGATACAACTTTATCAATTATTTCAATATCAATAATTTGTTTTTATAACATTCATATAGTGCATCAAAACGTAATAAGCTAAAGAATAATGCATGTAATGCCCATTACGATATCAATCTTGGTGGCGCATTTTGCAAGTATTAGCATGCGTGATAATGCACACAAGTCGTCTGTGTTTGAAAAAGGGGCTTGTCTGGCCAATCACAGAGCTAGATCTGTGCCAAGTACACACAGTGAGCTGTTTTCACTAGCGTTCAGAACTGCTTATCTAAATACATGTGCTCCCACTGACCCGTAACCGGTCTCCATCTGACCCCTCGTTTGTCTTAAACTCACAACCCGCTACGTACAGACCACTAGACTGCATCGCTGCAGTTACTATTTATTAATGGACCTGGAAATAGAGTTTGTCTGCTAGCCAGCTACATCCGTTTGATTGGCTAAAATGGAATTCTGCTAAAAAAAAATACTTGTTCTACTTCTTAAATAACGCAGATTGGTTTTGCATTGTTTAAATGTAACAAATAAAAAGTATACTCGTAGTATAGCTCTTATGGTTGATCACCCTGTAGCACTTTGTTACTACCCTGGCATGAAACTTGATATGAGGGCTCTTTAATTTTTTAAGTGTTTAAGCAAACGTATAGGGAATTTAACAGGGCATCGGTTTCTCATAACGCTAAAAGTAATTGGTCAGTGGATTGTGTAACATCATCACAAAGAACACCATGTTACGATTTGCAACCAACAACACAACAGATTGTCAGTGACCGGGATGTTTTTGTTTTGCGCAGCGAGACAATAGTTAAACAATAGCTAATAGCCTCTCCTTTCAGCTCCAGCGCATTGTGTTGACTGTCACTCCCATGTCCTCCCTTTAAAGGTTTCATATCAATGTAAGCTATAAATATAGTATTGTTTAGAATGTCTGGGCCAGTATGTCTGAATCCTTTTTTTCCCTTTCAGGAACATTTACTGAATGAGCTTCATTAAATAGCCCTGTGCTGAAATCGAAGAGCTGACTACGGTACAAATTAAGCAAGAAGGCAGTTCTGATGTAAAAAGTGTTGACAAGGGCATGGAGACCTCGCACAGAACCCTGAATCTGTCTTTCTCTATTGAGGACAAAAATGGCAATGTTACATGCCCCAGTGAGTGCTCCCCAGATTCAGTGAGGAGCTCTAGCAGTTGGAGTTGTGGAACATCAGATAGCCACGCTGATGTAGAAATGGAGGACTTCATTTGTGATGCTACCTCTAAAGAGAAGGTGAAACCTACGAGAACAATGTCTTCTGGCACCTGTACTTGCATCGATAAAGAATCGTCTTTTACAAATGTAGTTGTGAAATCAAGTGGCGTGATTGTTGTGGACCGTGGAAGTTCAAAGACGGACAACTGGAATGAGAACATGACCTTCTTGATGGCAGACTCAAAAAATAGTGGTGCTGAATGTGCTCAAAAGGGCAGCGTTGAGACCTGCGACAGGAACTCAGAAGCTACTCCTGACAGTGGAGAAAGAGAGCCGTCTGAAGTGGACTCCCATGAGCCATCACGGCGTGGCTCCAGCGAGAACTGCTGCTCTGTGAGTTCTGGTGAGATGGTGATGAGAAGTAACAGCTTTCTCTCACATGAGACTGATCAGCCGTTTAGCATCTCGCTGCTTGGGGAGTCCAGGACCTCTTTGGATTTATCCTCCGACCTTGGTGTGGTGTCAGGCATGTTACCTGATGTCTGTGAAGGCCTTCGAGAAGAACATCCAGACAAGGTGTCTCATAGAGAACCCAGGAATCAGGGCTTGGAGTGTACCTACATCCAACCAAGCAATCAGACCTTTCTTATAGAGGGTGATTTGATTCAAATGCCAGTTGACTTTCAAATTCAAACGGCTTTGCTCTTTGCCAGTGAAAAACATGAATGCGTCACACCTGTACATCAATCAAATAAAGATGTGCAAAAGTTGACGTGCAACACAGGTGGATCCAATCACTCGACTCCAGTGGAGGGGAAAACGGTGCTCCTTACAGCTTCTGAGGATCTAGACATCAGTGGCCATGCTCAAACCTCAACTCCAGTTCAGTCTGTCGGTAATAAAACTTTTTGCCTTCCACCTCTTTCTGAGTCACCTCTTCAGAAGGATGAAGGTGATTCAGTGAGCCCAATGGCTCAAGTCATCAGTCGGCAGAAAGGTGACTCTTCTCAAAACACCAAGTCGTTGATGGCAGCTAGCAAAAGCAGCAAGGTAGAAATTAAAAGGTTTCCAAAGCCTAACTTTAGTAATATAAAGTCTAAAATTATGTCACGTGCCACCAATGCCTTTAAGACATCAAGTGCACTGGTTCCAAAGACCTCAGGCTCTGTCCCTCAAGCTAATGGAACCCAAAGTATGGATCGCTCGGCTCAACATAAGACATCTTCTGCTAAATCTACATCTGCTACACCGGCAAATGTAAAGAATTCCATTGCGGCTAAAAGAACTCGCTCATCTACTTACCAAGAAAGTGGTCCAGCCTCAAAATCTCGACCTCGCCGATGGTCTGAAAGTGCTGCCTCTTCCAAAACCAGTAAAGATGGATCCCAAGAAAAGAATCCACAAGTCAGTGGGGCCTCAAACACCCTTACCACACCACAGACTTTATCTAAAGGAGGTTCTCCAAATCAAGGTGGAAAGACCAAACCTGCAGATGCATACAAGTCTTCTAAAGAAGATAATCAAGGGAGTGAGTCACTGACGGCTCGTGGGAAAAATCTGAAAATCAGTCTGTTGGTGAGTAGATGCATTTTCAGTTGAATCTTGACTTGTAATGCAGGAAATGGTAAAGTATGCAATTCAATTGAAATATTACATTTAATGAACTTGTAATTAGTAGAGCTTGTGTACTTCATGCTTAATTAGTTCTTTAGAGAACTTTGAGGCTGCCGTGGTGGCATCTATTCTACTACTGTGATACTGTATGTACCTAGGAAAACTAGGAAACTTTGCCTTCCAAACTAAAGTTTGAAAAGTAAAGTTTTTAGTCAACCTTGTAAAATTAACCTTGGGAAGCGTTGCATAATTTGGTGTTTTGACTGCCATCTTTGTAGTATAGTTCACAAAATAAAATTATAAAGAGAACATTGTTGTGATGTGCTTGTCGTTTTAATTATGGCTGAGAGAGGGCAGCAGGCTGATTCTTCGGAAAATGTGTTCCACATGCACACATGTTTACAGAGCTGGAGAGGGAAATTAAAAAAACTTGGCAGTGACTTCCCAATTCTCATGGGGACTGTATTACAATAGCTGCTTGCATCTTGAGCCTGACTATGTTTGAATGTTGATCCCACACTTCAGCCTTGCCATGGCTGCTGTGAGCGTGGAGAGCGCAAGCTTGGGGCCTCATGCATGGGAGCGAGTTACTGAAAGGGAGCTTATCTTGCAGGCAGCGTCTGCCAAGCCAGTGACTGAAGCTGCAGCATGCGAGTGGAGCAGAGGGAGGCCTGGCCCTCAGCCATCCCCGGCCAGGACAGGAGGTGCCTCCGCTGCTCGCATTCCAGCTGCAAGCCTTCGGCCGCCACTCTCAGCTGCGTCTAAACTCAAGTTTGGGACAACAGGCAAAGATGAGAGCAATACCTCTGACACACCTTCACCTAGGCTCCAGTTCGGCACACCTGGGGGTAAGTGGCTATGTCACCGCAGTGATGGTGGTATCTTTCAGCCCTGCTTTTGCCTTTGAGTTTGTATAAGTTGCATTGTCTTTCTAATCTCCTAATAATCAAACTTGGGAGCCATTTGTATTTCTGTGGCGTTAAATTTCACAGACAGTGTTTAAATCTGCCGTAAGTCTTTCCCTGTCAATACAAATGTTGACAAATAAAGGTAAGAGACACCAGAGTGGTGAGACATTTTACTAGAACATGTACAAACTAAATTCATACAAAATTGTGTTGCAAATACTCTAGCTGATGATGATAAATTTGGCTTTCTAAAGGTGTTTATTATTGCAAAACATTATTGCTTAAACGGTTAAACTTTTAAAATGCTGTCTGTTGTTATACATTTTTCACATGCGTTCATTGTTTTCCCCGTACGGGGTCTATAACAGACTGCATGTGATGATGCAGTTTTGATGTTTAGCAGATGTTGTTTATCTGGATGCAGTTCTCCTGTACACCCTGGGGGATTGTACAATACACAATAGTGAGAAATCCTTTCCTGTAGCTAATGGACAAAGTTGTGTCCACACCATGTGACAATTTCATTGGGAAAATGGAGGATACAGATTGATATTTTAGTGTCTTGCAGTTCCCTATAAAAAAACACTTTTCTAAAACAAATATTATATATTTGTGGTATGGTAATGTGTTACACCCATTAATTTAACTCTTCCAGTCCCCAAATGAAAGTATCCAGCATGGAAAATTACACTTCCTGTAACTATGGACTTGACATAACACATTCATTGTTTTCAGCACATTGTCTTCGTTTTTAAAAAAATACTGTTTTGTTTGCATAGTGTCTATGCACTTAACACATTGTAATACAAAATAATTGATTGGTCACTTTTACCATTGAACTGTTTCAGGAGGGGCCCAGTCTAGACCAGCCCAGTTCCCATCCAGTTCACTAACAACACCAACCTCCAAACTGCCCATCAAACCCAAACCGCAGCCTAAAATCTCCATCACTTCTCAGACAAATGGAGGCGTCCACCCAAAGCAAGGTGAGATTCCTGCAGATTACCTTAAAACGGCTCTGCTTTCCGTAATTGGACAAGGACGGTTGATCTCAACACACTCTGAACATCTGAAGGGATTATATGCTCAAAACACATTAGTCTTCTTGATAGTGTGGAGTTCTAATGCTTGCAGAACACTTTGTAGTCCACTGGATGGATGTGACCTGAGTTGAGTCAGATATCGTTTATGAGGATGGCATAGTAGCCTAGATCTATCATGAGCGTGCCAAGAAGTCACATGGTACTGCTTTTCAAAAGACTTTGGGTTTTCTGTAAATGTTGTATAGAACTTTTGTTGTTGTTCAGTGAGATATTTTGCGTAATTAAATCAGGCTCAGCTTTATAGTACATAATTGAATTAGTCAAATCAAACTAAAAGCGTATGTTTTGTTAAACTGTCATAAAGATTAAAGAGGTTATAGCAGACTTTGCTGTTACAATAGTTATATGGGCAATAACATGCAGGTCATGTGATATTGTGCGGCTGGATGGATCCGAATTTGCCGTACCGTGCCGTACCGTGCCGTACTAGTTATTATTTTAAAGAATTGACTGTTTGCCATTTAAATGTCATTGCTATGCGTGCATATAAAAGCTTATTATTTTTGTCTTGCGGAACACATTTCACTACCCTGAGACATGTTACATCGCTGCCTTTCCAGCTGTGTCTGTTTAGGGTTTAAAAACATCCACATTGACCTACATTCGCTGCTACTGTAGGTTAATGGTGCCTTAAATCCATATTAAATCCCTTCTACATCATTCAATCCTTTTTAACAAGTAGCTTTAAAAACCCTTCGGCATGTAGTTGCTGCTTAAAGATAATGTAGTGATTTATATGATGTCAGTGAAACCAATTTGATGGGCAGAGTTGGAACATGAAAATATAGGCCAATTGTGTCAGTCTAGACAGTGATTCTTTACCTTCTCAATAGTCTGCTGCTCTCATTGGCCGATGGGCTTGTTGTCGGATAGACGGGGTTGCCCAGTCACAGATGTCTGAGGGCAGGGTTTGTTCCACCTCGGTTCACATGAAGGCATAATGAGAAAGCAGTGCACGTGAAATGATGATCTATCAGAGCAGATTACAGGATGTCATTTTATTTTCCTTCATTTTGTTTCACGTGCTGGGTAAGGTCATGCCTGCGCATAGAGGCACCCTGACTGAAGTCACCGAGCTGGTGTTTGTCAATTCCACCCTGAATCACCAGCCGAGTTCTTGCCCTCCGTGTGATCTGACTCTTTTGACGTGCCTCCTTATTGGATCATATCGCTTTTGTATCGTTCCTTTGTTGGCTGCTTTTCACAGAAAGCCTAAGACACACTTATGGCGAAGTAAGTCGCAATATTTAGGATTTTGACATTTCTTAATATTTTATCATTTGTGCCATTTTAATGATTTTTGTTTTCCTGTATATACAACTTCAATGCCTCCCATGTTATTTCATCAGATACTAAGCTTGTTACCGTTTGGTGCTGTTCGGGGTAACAGTTGGATGGCTTTTATTTAGTGTTATTCATAAATGATGTTGCTATGGTAACATTACAACACTGTATATCAAACCAAATCATAGATAAAATACTGTAGAACACGGTCTGTTGTTGTTGTTTTTTTAGATCACTCAGAGACGTCTGTGGGAGCCTTGAGTAAACCTCCATCTAACAGGAGCACGTTGTTGAGAAGCAAACTGCAATGTCCACCTACCAGAGGTGTGCCGTCAGGTATGAGTCATGCTTCCAGTAACACACACACACACGTTTCTTTAAAACTCAGATAAAGCACGAAAAGCAGGACTCACAAATCCAGTCATCAACATTGAGAAAAATTAAGAAAAAAAACAAAAACAGATTTCGGAATGCCATATTTTTGTTGAATGTCTATTTTTGTGTTTAAAATGCCATATTTTGTGTATTTTATTTTTTGGTTTGTTTTTGAGGCAAATATTATTTAGTCTTAATGCTCACATTGATTAATTTAACATCATGTTTGAGGTATGACTGTATGTAAAGTCACTTGGTTTTGAAAACGTACAGTAAATTAAATTCGTTTGGGGTTTTGTTTACTCCGTATTTAAAGTGACGCAGCGTTGTTTCACTTGTGTAGGTACAGGATGCAAGAAAACATCCTCATCAGGTCAAAGTTCAGTGAGATCTTCAAGCAGTCTTCTGAAAACTCCAACCCCAGCCAGGCCTGTGAGAGCCGCCGCTACGCCAACAGGTAAGACCGAATATACGTTTGTCTATATACTGTACAGTTACAGCAGAGGCCCTCAGAAATACAGGCTAGACTCATGTGCTGTTATAGCTGCCTTTTATTATGAAATTTCATATAAACATACTTAAAACACTACACGAAAAGCGAAAAGTATTTTCTATTTGAGAGATTTGTGTAATTTAATAAAATACATTCAGATGCTGCGTGTTCTCTGTAAATTGTGAGCAGGTTGGCAGTTGGTTTACGCTCTGTGGTCTCAGCTGAAATGCCTTCTTAGCAATGCAGAAATATTTTAGCACAGCCGAGTCAATAACACAGCTGACGCGGCCTCTGTCTAGCCTCTGTACAGCCTGGCACACACGTACTGTGTGCTTGCCTTCCACCCTTAAATACCGTAAGTACGGCCTTCGCATTCCTGTCAGAGATTAAGTCAGAGATTAAGGTCTTGGGTGTGTATCTAAATCGAAATGGTTTTAGGTATCGTGTGTCTGTTTGGCAAGCCATTGCACACATCTCTAAATGTAATTTACATTAGTGGCATCGTACACCTTCAAACTAAATTGCAGTGTGTACATTTTTATTAAGCGTTAATTATGTTGGATAGATTTGGGCACCAAAGTTAGAAACAAACCCATATTAGTCAGCTTTTATTTTCCAATAACTGTTTTCTGTGCATCCAAACATGTTAAACCAAGCATTACAAGCCAGCATCAGCTTTGCGTATATTCAGTATATTGCTTTTGTTTATTTGGTTTTGTGAATCCAGTCTTTAGTATTTGGATGCAGTCTGAGCTGTGCAGGAATGTGCCGTTTCCTGCAGTCAGCAGCGTCTCATATGCATAATTGTATTTCAGACATGAAATTAAACCTTCACTGGGCTGCTCATTACTGTTGTATTCTGAGATCTCGCTGGCATCATGCTGGTGTATGACTGGTGTTAGGCTGTTTGTTTCTGTGGAGGCTTGGCGGTGCTCTGCTTGTGACCACAAAGAAAATGTTCCCTGCCATGTTTATAGTTTATATTCTAGAGGCTTGCAGTGATTCTAACACTTTGGGACAAATAGTCAAGATACACCCTTTCCTATGCCCCAAGTCAAACGTTCCTATACTAACCAAATCAATTTACATTTCATGATAAAATATAATTTGTGTGTTGCTCAGGGTTTGTTTTGCTCTTCATCTGGTGTGACCTCATCATGCTGGGAGCTGTTGCATTCGCTCCCGCCGTTTGTAACCCTCCCCCGTGTGTAAACAACATAGAAAACTGAGAGAGAGAGAGATTCTGCGTTATAGCCCACCCACTCCTGTTCTGTTATTTACTCCTCCCAGCACCTCCCCTCTCTCCTCCCTCCCCGTCTCCCTGCATCCCGCACCTCCTTGTCAACAAGCGGAAATCAAGAGATGCTGAGAGCTCAAACTGATGGATTAATGCTTTCTGCTCTGCCTCATCTGTCTCTGGGGTCGTGTTGTCAAACGCTCCTGCCCCTTTAAAATCCAGGCCGGCTCAGTTCATCCGTTCTTAAGTGTGACAGGAATACACGGGGGATATTTTTCCCCTTCATCACAATCTTTGCCATTTGTTTTGGCAGTTGTTTTTCTTGCTCTGACTCTCAGCCCGTGTGCACACAGAAGCTGTTTTTTGTTTCGTTTTGCTTGTAAAGAGCTGCTGCCTTTCTGTGTCTTTGGGAAGATGTTTTTCTCTCCCAAATTCTCTCTGTCCATCATCCATGTAAGACTGACAGCCAAAGGCTTGCTCAGAAACCTCCAGCGGCTGTCGGGATGCAGGAGCACTGTGGTGTTTCAAGCAGGTCTGTTCCTCTCCAGTTTTAACATTTGGTTGTTGTGGCTTTTCTTTGATTCTGCACAGATGGTTTTCAGTAATTCTGTGCGGCTCTCAGGTGCCGTCTTCCCTCATGTGGTGCTGGTTCTATCTTTAGACTGTTTCTCTGTGCCAGAGAGTGTTTGATATTTGCATATGCCTAGTAGAGCTCTACTTTCTATCCATAAATAGAGCCCAGATTTTTAAGAATTGCATGTATTTTTTCACAGTTTGGGTGATGATCACTTGGTAGATTCAGTAAATTCCCTTTGTTATATTTTGAGTGTGTTTGTGTACAGGTCCACAAACCTAATTCTTCCGTTTCAAATGACCAAAGGTTATTTTGGGCTGTTGGCTGACTCTGGGGTAAGAGTGATCTTCTGTCAAGCTAAACTCTCATGGAAAGGCAGAGTAGAGATATTTGTGGAGGAAATGCTGTTCTTTTAATTGTGATTACCCGAATAAGGACTGGCAACTGATGAGGGGACCATATTAATTCCACGTCCATCATGCAGAGATCAAACGCTGTACATATTTATACTGTGTGATTTATGACAAGTTCTCGGGCTAAGGTTTCGTCTGTTAAAATATCACTCTAAAAATAAAGGCATATTGGTTATGATTATAGCTTTATTGACAGCTTTGCTTTTAAGGCTGTCACACACTGTTTACCTTTCTGTATGGTACAGATTTGATCTGATCTAGGTCAAATATTTTCCATATCAGTGATTTTGGTATAGAATACATTTTAATACAGTATATATAAGTTAAATACGTCACACTACAGTATATAGTGTGATGTACACTATACATCACACTATTATAGTTTTATGCACTATAAATCACATAAACGTGATCATAAAATGTGAAATACATTTTGATATATTTGATGCAGTTTGAGAAATTCATGATATTTAACCTGATAATGGCTCTGATTTGTTTTTTCTCAGAAGGTAGTTAGATCTAGCAGATGGAAAATCGCTGATGAAACACAATTCATCAATAAATCTGATAAGTGACTGTTTCTGAATAGGACACTTATGCTAGCTGAGTCATAAGTACTGTTGGGGAAAGAAGGAAATCTATTAACAGTGATCCGTTCTTAAAGCTTTCTGTATCAGGTGTCAAGGGTGGTATGATAATGATGTGCTACAACAGGGGTGTCAGTTGTGCTCCAGGAGGGCCACTGTCCTGCAGAGGATGTGTGTATTTGACTTGAAGTGGTTTTTGCACGTTGTTTTGTACACTGATGATGTTACGCAGTGCAGCTTCAGATTGAACACACCTGTGATCTCCAAACCTAATCAAACACACCTGAATCAGCCAATCAAATGAAAGTCAGTTTGTGTTTGATAAGGCTTGGAGCTAAACTCCACTGCAGGACAGTGGCCCTCTAAGAGCAGGACTGGGCCTGCACTACTGGGCTAAAATGTATTCATTTATTCAGATACTTATCCAAAATGACTTACAAATGAGAAGTAAAAAGTGATCTTTCAGAGGAGTACTGAAGCAAATAAATAGTGAAATTATAGAGATTTTTAGGTGGTGCATTATTGGCCTTCAGTCAATGGCTTGTCCAATGTTATGTTAACTGACTTAATTTATAAGATTTGTCATGCGTTTCTCTAAATAGACAATACATTTTGTTTACTAAGCCGGTAAATAAATGGCAGTTGGCTTAAGAAGAGTATTTGGCTGCACATATCTGTTTTCTAAGAGGGTTTAAATAATTCAGGTGTGAGATTAAATTATTCATTTCTGCATGTAGTTTTCTGTTACTCGATACATTTGAATGAGACATGTAAACCATTTAATGTTATGTGAAGATGGCAAATGCTACGCAAAAGATGTTTGTTATCAAAACAACATTTCCAGGCAAATGTATTTTCTTGAGCCTTTCAGTCTAAAAATGCTGCAGTATGTCACTGCATGAGACCCACCACAGCAGATTAAATTAATCACCCTAATCATTCATGTGAACACTAATGAACTCCTCCTCACTGCAGTTTCAAGGGTGGAAATTAAGTTTGGTGAACTGGGTTGCCAAAAAAGCTCTTGACGGTTTAAACGGAGTCTGTATTGGATTTTTTTCAGATGTAATATTAAAGATAACTGCTTTCTTATCTGCATGCCACCCAACAAATGGCTTTTAAAGAAGCTGTAAATTAAGGAGAAAAAGAAATGTGTTTTAGGGCCTTGAAACATGTTACCCACAGAGACCTCTGGGTGTCACTGATGGAATTGCAATATCAAGACAGTTTGATTTGAACATGATATGAGATTTGCATTCCTGACTTTTACATGGAGTTTTTGACACATTTATCTTCAATTAAGGGTGTGTGATGATTTATTTAATTGATTAACTGATCTGAACATGCATAACAATTCCAAGTTCACTCTTCATGACCTCAGGCTGTGCTTAACCATAGTTGACCAGCAGAGGGAACTACACAAATGTTTACCCAGTAGTGACACCTTATGGTTTAAATTATACTGAATCTCTGCTTTTATAACACGCCACACCAAGCCGATGACCTCAGTTTTTGCTTTCAGAAATGCACTGCTAATTCAGAAGGGAATGAAATTGAAATTTAGGTCACAACAAATCACATTTGAGAGACGCTTGTATGCATCGATTATTGATTCATATTTTCCTCTACTTTAAACACATCTGTGTCTTGGTATGAGACGTCTGCAACCAGAGAAATAATTTGAAATGCCAGCCTGGATTACGTGGTATTAGCTCATTAAATGTCATGCTGTCAGATCTGCAGAAACAGAGTCAAGAACAACCAAACCAATTTGATGCCATAATATCTCAACCTCCTACAAGCTGTGAGGGAGATTTGCAAGTGCATTATCCAATAGGCTTGTAATGTTTCTAGTTAGAAGCTAAACCGTTCTGTTTAATTTATGGGTGGGTACAGTGAGCTAACAGGCTTCGAGCGGTTTGCAACTTTGTCTTAAAAGGCGTAACAGGATGTTGACTAGGAAGAACATTCAATAATTTGTATGTATGCAAACTGCATGTGTAGTCAAAGGTCTGTTCTTTGGCAGCGGTATCAGCCCTAGTAAATTTACAGGCAAATTCCAGACAATATCTGTTGAAAGTCTTTTATTGACATTTGGATCAAGTTCCTGAGATGGTTGGCATCCAAAACGCTGTTCAGTGTTTCCACCCTTTTGCTCCCTTAGCCCTCAAAAGACTCATGTGGTCTGTTTCCTAATAATGTTAACCAATGCACAGTTTGTCAACTTGTGATGTTTGCTTCTGAGTATTACGCATCTTAGAGTAGTTGACCACTTGGTTAGCTGCACAGCTGAATACACATACTATAAGTATATTTGTTTTTACAGTGATCTATAAGTGAAGCGTTTTTATGCAGTTAACAAACGTTTCTCTGTACCTCATGCTGTTTTAAGTGCTTTTCAAGTGTACTTTAAATGTTTTTGCATTCTTGATGCATGATCTAAGATACTGAAAATCATGATTCAGTGCTGCTCGTTTTTTTCCACTGGGAGTGATTCAAACGTCCTCATTCTTTTCCTCTAGCAACAGGAATTTAGACAACAATTCAGGCTGCAGGTTCAACGTGTCTGGTTTAAACTGGGCTGAGATTCTTTGAGCAATTTTAAAACTAAGAAATGCAAGCAAATATATTTTATGTGCTTTTCTCTTGTGTTTGTAGTGGTTTTCTATTTCTGAAATGGCACCCGTCAACTTTTACAGGTTCCTTCTAAATGACTTTGCAGATGAAAACTTGACTCTATAAATCTGTTGCTGTTGAAGTGACAGCAGGACAGCCTCATTGGGGTTGTGGTCCCACCCTTGTCCTATTAAAGCTGGTATTTCAGAAATGTCCAAGGCTATTTGCATGGAGCTGTTATGTAATAACTCAGCTAGGACAAGCTGGATTAACAACATTGAGACTTAAAAGTGTTGCCACTGGAAAAAAATGCTCATGTACATGGTAATGTATAAAGCCATAAAACTCGCATGAAGTTCACGCAGCCCTTGAAAGTGAGGATCATAACTATAGACTGCTAAGCTAAGGTACTGTTTCAGTGCTAGTGAAGGACCTTTGTTAGCGATTCAAGCCATGATTGTCTCCTGGTGTTATATTTATAAGATGATGTAAATGAAAACCACAGTGGCATAGCCCTGCTAAAATAAGATGCCACTGATGGATTTGCAGAGGGAAGGTAATATCTTCTGATGGGTGAGCTCTTATTATTCAGAGGTGTTTGGTGGAGGGGTCCGATTGCTCCTTTTGGAGTCCTATCTGCCGTGTGGATCATATCGAAGATCTGTGTACCGACATCATCTGCGTGTCACATTAGCATGACGCCAACTCTGTTCAGTCTCTGCTCGGAGTCACTTCCCATTCTTATCTAAGATCTATGAACTGAAAGTTGAAGGAAAATGATGCTGAATGTTGTCACAACGTTGAACGCATGTTCTCTTACAGTTGACAAGAACAAGTCAAGGACTGCTTCACGGAACCTGCAGCCCCCAACCAATGGGCATCCGGACCTGGTACCACCGGAGAGCAAGTCAAGGAGTGTGGAGTACTACAAGACTCTGTGTGAGAAGAAGAACCAGACCATTCAACAGCTGGAGAACATGGTGCGATCCAACAACCGCAGGTTCGAGGCAGTTGCTGTGGTCGTAAAACATCTAGGTGCAGAGGTGAGTATTACTTGACTGATTAAATATGGCACTGACTCTGGGTTCTGATTGGATGAGGCGTGTTGTGATGTTGTTAGACGCACACCTGTAACTTTGCATTATATATTAACACCGGGTTTCAGTGTTGCTTGGCAACTACAAACAGCCTACAAAAAAATAAAGATGGTACTTTTAATCGTCATTGCGATCTGTGGTCAGGCTCTTTAAATTGATATTTCTTCTGTGACTTGATGGATTGCAATCGATTGTACGTGATATTTTTCAAAGTTTGCTGTTGTAAAGGGCAGGGTTAGGGTTGGTACAGATTGCCAATCTAACAGTGCAAGAAAGTTCTATTTAACATATTTATATATATTGAGAATTTAACAGATTGATGGTCACGATTTACTCACAATCAGCCCTGTTGTGTGTATGTGTGGTTGTGTTTGCATACAAGCAATACAAGCAATGTTAAGCAGCTTTCTCCAGCCTATTGTTTGTTTAGTTGGTTTAACAGCTTATAATTACCTTTAGTTTACTTTGTCTACATGTTTAATGAACTAGTCCAATATCATGCCTTTTAATGACACATGTATAACATTTTCCGTCATATGCCATCTAACCTGACCTGTCTTCATTTAGATTTACATATATCTATATGTATAAACAGCTGTTCACATCTCTGGACAGATTAGATCCTGCTAATTTTAGAATGGTGCTAGATAAAAGGCAATATGAAGGCATGTTTATTTTCAAGCTTGTCATCCACTGACACGTTGAAGTAAATCGTAAAATGAGCAGAATCGTTGTGGCTGAGCTGTTAGAAACAGTCAATCATGAGAAAAGAACAACCGCAGCTGTTTAATTTCTGTATATCTTATGGTAAAGAATGAAGAATTTAAACGTACACTTCCCAGCATGCATTGTGTTCGAGCGGTAGTTGAGGTAAATATATCTAAAGTACATACTGGCTGCTTCTACAGATGCTGGACAGAGACCAAACTTTAAATATGTGTGTGCAGCATTTTATGGTCTGGTTCTGTAAGTGCCAGAATTTAATTATAGCAGTGACGTTCAGTTTAAAGCTTTAAATCAATACCAATCTGTTGATGGCTTTGTGCAATTCCTTACTTTTTCATGGATGAGTCATTCTGTCCTATAGGCCTTTGTCAGAATAGATGTCATGAATAATTTCTGTCTTAAAGGAATAGTTCACTCAAAAATCATAATTCAATAATTAATAATGATGACAGAACTTAATTGTTAGGTAAGCTAAACCTTAAATGTCCTTTAAAGAGCTTTCTATAGCTCAGTTGTTAGATGTTAGAACAAAGGTTGTCTGTTTAGTTTCCAGGAATACACACACTGTGCAAATGTATAGCTTGAATACACTAAGTCGTATTGGATGACAGAATCTGCCGAATGCATTATTATAATGTAAATGGACTAAATTTCAGGAACAAGTGCAACAAAGGCTAGTTCCCATTTTAGATAAAACAAATGTTCAGTCTGATTAGATTCAATTCTTTTTATCTGCGTAATAAGACGTTTTTCATGACTACTCGAGATTTGTTGAACATGAAGGCGAGTCTGGTTTGTTTTGGAAACACGGTGTACTGTGTTGGAATCTGTCAAGCATTCATTAGGTTAAGAAAAGGAGGCGGGGCTTTATCGGGTCTGTGTGAGAATTTACCAGCTGCTGCCTTGATATGGTTTGAAGCACACATGGTGTCTAGAGAGCTGGAGGAGGGGCTGCTTCATATCACTTGTTTGCAATGAGCTGTCAGCGCTGTCAGTGTGCATGGCCTTCATTTCGCTACAAGAGGCCACGTGTGTTTTCTTAAGCAGTGTCATTTATTGACGTCTTAATTTGTAAAATGTTACATTTCAATTATTTTACTGTTGTGTACCTGATGATATGAGAAACATTGTTTGTGAAATGAAGATGTGACATTAGGACTAACGTTAGCTTTTCGCTGGTTAGCTATTGTGTAGTCCAAGCGTTAGCACTGCGGTAATATTTGACTGTTCTCTTAAAAGGTAGTTACCGCTTACAACACATCAGCATATTTTATGCATGGAATAACAAACCAAAAATATTGATGACTCATACTGCACCTCACTTAATTGGTTCAATAAAAAGGATACCAGCTACTTCTGACTAGCAATAGCGCGCAGTCATTCATGTTCATGGCTGAACTCTACTGGTTATTTAGAAAGAAAGACAAACCTTTATAGTACGTCCCATTCCAACTTCCTCACAGCCTTGTTTTCAATCCTGTCATAATTAATACGCCATTTAATCTGACTCTAAAGTCTGTTGTCCTTTTGTTTCCATTTAGCTAGTAAATATAGACGTTAGCCTGTAACGTATTCTGTAGAGCACAGTGGCCAGTTGGCGAACGGGCAGATATGTTTTCACTGCTGAGGAGGTGCTGAAAAGGCAAGAAATAACTCTTTCCCCGTCCGCCTGTCATGTGTGAAGGTCACGTCCTGCTTTATTCCTGTAACATGCGTTATTTTATTAAGTGCCACTCAATCAGACGACCGCCAGACGCTTCATTTTAATCTGCACCCTTTACTGCAGCTTCAGTGAATATTTTAAAGTGCAGCAGTTTATGTAGCCATTTAAAGGGATAGTTCATTCATATATATATATATATATATATATATATCTGTGTCATTTCTCAGAGATGGTTTTTTAGATAGATAGATAGATAGATAGATTTCATCGTAGGCATTTAAAATGCATTAAGGCATATGTGCAAAATATCATCTTTTGTGTTCCACAGAAGAAAAGTCATGAGGGTGAGCAAATGATGGTAAAAAAAATGTTGGGCCAAACTATCCCTTTAACATGCATTGTAGAGCCACCTCCCCCCATGCCCTTCTTTTATATAAATTACGGTACTGAGAAAGCACATGGTTGGGGGGAGGCAGCAACCAATGAGCTTTTTCCACTAGTTCTTCGATGTAGAGAGAGAGCGAGAGAGAGACGGCAGAGTGTGAAGCGAGTGGTGGCAGGGGCTCATGCATCTGGACTGCTGTCTTCCCGCATTCTGGACTGAAGTCACAGAGGGTTGCAGATCATGGGCTGCTCTGGCAGCAAAGTGTGCCTTAAAGCTCCCTGCGCTGGATACAGGGTAAAGACATCTCCACAGGGAGCAGGGTGGGATAGATGTGGGTTTGAAATGGGATAGCTGAGGATGCCTATATAAAGCCTGTATGAACTGTGTCATTTCTCAGAGATGGTTAAGGAGTTCTTTGGTTCTTCTGCTTAAATTTGATTTATTAAACTCTTTGATTTGCTTTTGGAACGTGTGTGTGGAATTCCGATAATTATGCATGGGAATGATAATGAGTTCATAACTGGTTTTGGAGTGTCGTTTGACTCGCGTTTGTATTGATCTTTTGGGGGAAGGGGCAGGTTAGGACGACGGAGGCACACAGTTTGAAACGTCTTTGTGTTGGGTGGTAGGCTGACAGCACTGCAGCTGTGGGGCTGGCTGTCCTTCACTTTACAAAAGACTTTCCTATACATCACACTGGGTTGCCTGAGGGATGCATTTCAAACCATTGTTGATGTCATTCATTCATGCTCAGTCATAGTGCTGGACAGCCTGGACTATGAGGGATGCATGCAGATAGCTGTCAGTACACTTGCACAATTACTGTTTATCCTCATTCATGTGGCAGGATTTTGAGTTTGTAAGTCACATGAAATCCTCATAGTTACTATACAAGATGGTATAGTTTTTGTTTTCTTGCACCCAAGATGTAAATGTTTTAGCAATATGAACAAAGCACAGTACAAATATTTGTCATGCAGATGCATCACGTTAAAACTGAAAACTTATGACAGATGATTGACACATGTTTTGGAGGCGCAGCTTAATGCATAATTCATATCCGCGAAGGGAATTCCTCATACCTCAACATGACATTAGGCTGCACTTGGCTCTGCCTCGTTCCATGACAACATAGATTTATTGGGCAGATTGTATGTCTTGTGTAATCAGCGCTAGAGTAATACGATGCATTTGTTGTACAGAGCTGATACAGTATTTTCCTTCTGTTTTCCTGCAGCAGGAGGAGGGGATGAAGCAGCGCAGGGAACTGTCTCAGGAGTTAATCACCTTGCGTGAGGAGATGGGTGAGTGTGTGTGT
>JAZGTI010007489.1:2135-21580 GCA_036877585.1 Botia kubotai | reverse complement strand
CACACATATTATTTGCAATAATACCATTAACATGTCTGACATTTGTTCTGTGTTTTATAATTATTCTTTGTTTTTTATGTAAAGCTGCTTTGAAGTGATGTAACATTGTAAAAAGCGCTATAGAAATAAAATTGAATTGAATGTTGCAGGTTGGACACCTCTCCCCTTCAAGACACCCTGAACGACCTGTCAGAGAGGTAAGATCTGAACCACCGGAGTGCAGTACCTGTAACGCCTAGTGATTTGAGTGTAGTCAGCAGGATCTGGTGGTTTACAGTATCAAAAGCGGCTGACAAATCCAGCTGGGTAAGAACTGACGATTTGGAGTCCGCTTTAGCCAGTCAGAGGTTTTCAACAACCGAGAGCAGTGCAGTCTCGGTCGAATGACCTTTCTTGAAGCCGGATTGGATGTTATCCATAAGGTTGTTCTGGGTGAGAAAGGCAGAGACTTGACTGAACACGACTTTTTCCAGAATCTTAGCCATGAATGGAAGCAGGGATACCGGTCTGTAGTTTTTAAGTAGTGGTGGATCTAGGTTGGGTTTATTTAGCAGTGGGGTTACCCTAGCCTGCTTAAATGTAGTGGGGAAAATACCAGTGTGAAGAGATGTGTTAATTATATGAATAAGTGACTGCTGGAGAAATAGCTTGAAAGAGATGAGCAGGCAGGTGGTAGGATGGCTAGATGACATGAGTTTGGAGACCTCAGACTCAGAGAGCTGAGAAAAAGAAGTGAGCGTTTGTGGTGTTGCTGGTGTAATTAGGATGTCAGTTAGAGGTATGGCGAATGAAAAAAAAGAGCACTGATTGTTACAGTTTTGTTGAGAAAGAATGTAGCCAATCATTAGTAGAGAGTGTTGAAGATGGAGGTGGAGGACAGAGGAGGACAGAAAATGTTTTAAAGGGCATGCAGGAGTTAGAAGCATTGTTAATTCTTAATACACATAAGAGATTGGTAAGACATGAGGTGTGCAGTATTCTTTGTCTTGCGCACATCCTCTCTGCACCCCTGAGTTTAGAGCGATGCTCATGGAGAACATCAGACAGCCAGGGTGCAGAGGGAGTGGCGCGGACTGGCCTTGACGATAGCGGACATACTCTGTCTAGACATGATGCTAGAGTAGAGCAGAGTGTGTTAGTAGCGCTATCAAGTAAGGAGAGTTTGACAGATGGAGGGAGTGCAAATGAAACCACAGTGGATAGTCTAGTGGGTGAGAGTGAGCGTAGGTTTCTGCGAATAGAGACCTGTGGTGGGGTGTGTTGTGGTTAGAAGGAAATGATCCGATGTGTGTAGTGGAGTGACCAGTGTTTCATCAGTAGAGCAGTGTCTTGTGTAAATGAGGTCGAGCTGGTTACCGGATTTATGCATAGTTGGCACACTGTTGAGGTCAAAAGAGGCAAGAAGAGTGTGGAAGAGTGTGAAAGTCAGTAGCTTGAGGCTTTTTTAACTTGGATGTTGAAGTCGCCAAGCAGCAGTAGAGGAGTGTCCTCTTCTATCAGGGAGAGATGATAGGAGAACATCCAGCTCGCCCAAGAAGTGAGCTAATGGACCTGGGGGCCGGTAGATGACCACCACATGACAGTGAAAGGGGTGGGTAATAGTAGCTGCATGAGATTCAAAGGAGCTGATTGCAGCTATAGATGGTCTCAGAGAGAATTTCTAGTCCATAGAAATCAGTAGCCCAGTTCCCCCCACCCCTCCCCTTCTGACAAGGAGTGTGGAAGTCAGTGAATTTGGTGGAGAGGGCTGCATGTGCAGCAGTGTCCTCAGGTTTTATCCAAGTCTCGGTTAGAGCCATGAGGTTGAGGTTTAAAGTGAGTAGCTATGAATGTAATAAAGTCTGCTTTGTTAACAGCAGACTGACAATTCCAGAGGCCCACAAAAAGAGTTAGTGATGTATCAGAAGACATATGTACAGTACGAAGGTTATGAGAATTGCGACGCCTGTAGCGTACATTACATGATTTGCGAGTGTTAGTAACAACAGGAATAAGTAGACACATAAGTACTTATGTAAGAGGTACAAAAGGAAGTGAAATAATGAAAGTAGTGCTTAAGTGCTTTGTCGGTGTCTTTGCTCGGTGGAGTCGCGCAGGTAGAGTTGCTAATACACGTTCCTTGATTTTTCATACTTTCTGTTGTCTGTTGTTTTGACCATTTATCAGCACAGTTATGATTTGCCACAAAACGAGTGCCACACTGAATTACAGCCATGCTGATACACAGCACATGACTGTCAGTGTGATATTGTTTCAATATTACATGACTCTCTGGAATATTTAACTCAGAGTCAATAACAACATACATCCACTGTCTTTATTTATTAACTCTACTGGAGTCATAAGGAGTGCTGCAGCCCACCCTGCACTTGAGCAGAGAAAAACTCTCTGGACAGGTGTCCGTCCATCCCATGGTTTCAAAAACAACATCTGTGGTTAAATAATTTTATGTAATGAGCACTAAGCTGTGTAATTGTCTGTTGCCTCAGTTGTTCACATAGCTTGTTTTATGTCACTGTGTTGCCTTGTCTGGGCTGATTTTGCCATACTGACTATTGACTCTAGTCACAGAGGGACATTTTTTAAGGAGACAGATTTTTTTAAAACACCAATCACCAATCTGATTAAAATAGCTTTGTTCCATCACTCTTGAGTGTGAACAGAACTTTAAACTGAAGTGAAGTAAATTCAGTTACTGCTGGACGACTGAACTGGATTAAGTGGAAAAGGGATCATTTGCATAAACATAACTGATAAGTTAACACTGTGTCTTAAGAACCAGTCTGATCAGACTTTTTAGATTTAAATGAGACCAATCTATCTTTATTTGTAACTGACTTGATAATTAATCTTGAAGAAAAAGCATATAACTAACTAAAACTAGTGCAAGTAGTTTATTAAAAAACAGTTTATGAACAGTTTACCTCCAACCTTGAACCAACAAACCTGAACCCACAGGTTTAAGTTAGCTGTTTGATCAGGTATGAGCAGGACTGAGAACCTGTTACAGACACCTTTGGATATAGTGGTGTTAGGTTCAAGGGTAATTTATTTACAGTAAATCTCCCTGATGTTCACACGTGACTGTTTATGACAGATCAGAGTTCTCACCGAGTCTTTAATGGCCATGAAACAGTGACAGATCCAGCGGCGGGTGGTCCCATCTCTGCAGATGTAGGAGAAGGCATGTTCAAAGTTCCGGTCCGGAGCACAGAATGATACTTTCTCTATTGTCTGATCGAGAATGAGATCCTGAGAACAAATCAGGCAAACCACACTAAATATTGCTCTCATTATATATATATTGTGCAGTCATTATATATATATAAAAAAAAAAAATCTCTCAATTTCCATAATTCGGCTAACTAGAAAAATTGACTGCAGTGTTTTTAGTCAACAGCCACAGAACAGAAAGACTATGTTACACACGGGGTCACTTCCTGAGTCCCTGCTGTCCACAAGGTCCAAAATAAACACTACTTATGAGAAACTACTGGCTTTAAGGAGGAAATATTGGTCAGTTGGGCGCCAAGTCAAATTTTAAGGAATGTGTCCGATCAGTTTTAATTTAATTTACATAAATTGTTTATGTAAACATTTGAACCCCCTACCAAAAACACCTTAGGACTGAACTTTTAAAAAGTGTAAGATTCATCAGAAGTTTATCCAAGATGCCTACACAGGTTTTTCTCAATAACTTAATTTTTAATATAATTTATAATTATGTAGTGACACATGTAAAATATTCCTCACAAAAAAATTAACAAATTTAGCCAATAAAATTAAAATATAAGAAACAGATTGACCCTGTCACGTGTTTTGTGAGAGGTACCATGTCACACTGTTTGGACTCCTGGTTGTCAAAATCCAGTGTGCATTGATGAGCAATAACCAGCTTTGACCAACAGGTGGTAGAAAACATTTATGGTAAATATTGTGCATTAACATGTTAATGCAAAAACAGCTTAATTCACCTGCTCCTGACTGCACATGATGTGTGTAAAGTCTATTTTATTTAGTTTATAATACATTTTGAGATTATTTTCAGGATAATTAGGAAAAGTTTCCCTACAAACTAAAAAAAATGTTTTAATTGTTATTACTGTAACACAATACATGTAATCATGTCAGGACACAATGATTTTCATTTAAAAATTCTTTACCTTTATTTAAAATACTACTAATTGATGGATTGTACTTTTTTGTGTGATTCTGTAGGATTCATTCAGCAGCAGTAAATCACTCTAATGACAAAGTTTAAGAGTCTAATCAGAATGAAGCAGAGCTCTGTGATGACAGGAAACAAATTATAAGAGGTCAGTCTAAAGTCCTTCAGTACCTTTGTCTTATCATCCACAACCCTCAGGCCATCTGCAGACACCCACAGCACAGCTCGCACAGCCTTCTTACCCGACTGCGAGGACAGAGACAAAGATATACACACAGTGAGAGAGAGATACTGAGGCTCTTCACCCTCCCACAACTAACAGCATTTTCATCTACAAACAACACCTAAAAACAGAAAAGTCAGAAATGTTTGGAGAATGTTGCTGCAGATGTTGACATGTTGTGTTGTATAGTGACGTAACAGTAAACCAGAACGAGAAGAACAGAAGTGAAACACTCAAACACACACACATCCTGAAAGAGGGACTGCATGTGTAAAATTATCTCACATGTACACGCATACACGCACACTCACACACATACTCTGTGAGCAAAAAGTAGGCAAAATCATTGTTGTCACTTCTCAGAATGGCATGTGGCTCCTGCTCTCCTCTAGCTACAGGAGTGTTTTCAGAGCAAACTACTATTAGTGCGACAAGAAGCAAACACACACTCGCACACGTTTAGGTCACAAACATACTGTATGAAAGTATGCAAACAAATTATGCAGGTATGCATTCCTGAGTGACCTTGGGTTACTGTGATGCCAGTAAATGGGGGCAACAGTCACCTCTAAACGTCTGTGACATTAAGACTCCATCAAAACCTTTGACTAATGCAGTTTTCTGCAAACACATGGTTTCAAAATTTTATGGTTTCAAAATTTGTATATTATTAGATTTCACTTAAACCGTTTAAGAATATCATATAGCATATCAACTGCTTAACCAACTTTATGTAACTTGTTCAGCAGGTTCAGCAACTCTTTAAACTGTTGCTCTGCCATGGGAATACTTGTTCTGACTATAGAAGGTTACACTAGTTTACTCCAGAAAATTAGTTTATACCAGGGGAGCCCAATTCTGCTACTAAAAGGTGAGTGTCCTGCAGTTTAGATTCAACCTTCCTGCATGGACTTTTTTAATCTGCCTTGATTAGCTGGTTCAGGTGTATTTGGTTAGGGTTGTAGCTAAACTCTCCAGGAGCAGAACTGTAAAACTGACTTACATTAATAACTGCTATAGCGCCTCTAGAGGTGACACAGAGAACGACACATTTTCACGGCAATGATGCATGAAGCGTGTATATGATATACCTGCATACAGTATGTTTTGGGCTTTGCACACGTGAAAGCACACAGCAGAACTTACTTTTGCAAAGAAGCCTTTGAAGAACTTTCTGTCCTGGAATGGAGGGATGATGTGGGGGTGTTGGGGTGGAAGGAAAATGCAGGAGAGGGTTACAACATTGTGTGAGGGTGTGTGAGGAGTACTCTTGTTTGATGGGGGGAGGAGGGGAAAATCATAACTGGCTCATCACCAATCAGGCATCAAACTCACCACATGTGTAGTTATTATTGAGACATCACTGTGTGTGTTAATGGTATAGGTGCTGTTAATGTTCTAGTTTTGTTATTATTCTACTGTGTGAGTTTCATTCATACAGCGTTCTTAAAGAAACAGCTCACAAAGAAATGAAAATTCTGTCTGCATTTACACTACAAGTGTCAGGTCTGAAACAACATAAGTGAGAAAAAAACATGACAGGATTTTCATTTGTGAGTAAACTAAACCTTTAAACCTAGTTTTCAGCTCGGGTCTTGGGGACCCACAATACATGTGACACTCCCAGTTTAGTTCCTGAATCTCTCAGGTAACATCTGATGATCTGAATCAGGTGTGTTAAATCCAAACGTCCAGTGCTGTGGGTCCCCAGAACCAAATGACATCACAGTATTGTTACATTAGTGCTGAAAGCTGCAGCGTGGAGCAGAAGTTTGTTAGCACTGGTTTTGATGACCTCATGTGACTTCCTGAGTTGAGGTATCAGAAGTAAGTTTAACAGAAAACACACATCCAAACCACAACACCAGCAGCTGAGAAAGCGTGTGTAAAGGATTCAGAAACACACTGGCCACACACACACTGCAACTAAATGTGTTCACAAAGTGTTTACTGATTGTATCTATCAAAAATTATTATTGTGGCCTCACAATACAAGAGCTTTAAATGTGGACATTAAAACATCTCTGGTTGCTAAAGAAACTTTAGAGGAATAGTTCACACTAGTTAACATTCTATCCATCATTTCACCCTCATAATATTCCAAAACTGTATCACTTTTTTCTTATGTGGAACACAAAAGAAGACATTTTAAGACGTTGTTTCAGCGTACTTCAAAATATCTTCTGTGTTCCTCAAAAGCAAAAAAGTCATATTGGGGTTTGGAATGACATGAGCGTGAGTAAATGATGGAAGAATTGTTATTTATGGGTGAACTGTACCTTCAATGCCAAACAGGAGGAGTTGTTGGCATCATGCTTCTTGTTTCCTGATTTGTGAAACCACATCATTGCTGTGGTTATCACCATAGCAAACATCCTGAGTCTGGGAAAGTGGGAGCAGCTCCTGTTTTGTGTACACACACAGAATGAGGTGTAGGGACTCATTCTCAGATAACTGTGGCTGCAGTGTGTATGTGGTCACCGTCAAACAATACCTGCAATTTGAACCAAGCCTACGGCTCATTTCCTCTTATTTCTTACACCAGCCTCAAGACCCTTAACTGAGGTTCAGCTTCAGTTCATGTAATTGTGGCAAAATAACCTTTATATACTGAGACCATATCTTCAGTTAAGGGTGTGCTGAGTTTCATAGAAAAGGCAAAAGTTAAAGATCACAGTTAGCATGATGGTAGTAATGTGTTAGTAATCACACATGAGGTCATAAGAAAAAAGCAATGCTCATTGGGTTAAAAACACTGGGTCAAAGGTCAGAGTGGACCGATATGATCTACATGGCTCATGACAACAAACCTGCTTAGAAAAAGAGAACATTATAATGCATTTACATCAGTACATATGCAAACAGTGAGAGGAGCACGGGGGATAATAACAACCATCGGCACTACAAAAGCTTAAGGAGGAGGAGGAGGAGAACAGTATCCAGATATAAACACAAACAGAGTCAGTGACAGGAAGCAGGAAATAAACAAGGAAATGTGGGCTGGGCAAAACAGCTAAAACAATGACATATTATTGTATTTGATCAGAAATGGCTTAAAAATTACTTAATTACAATTTAACTAAAAATGTAAATAGAATCTACTAAACAGCTTGAAGCAGCTATCCCTGCAAACTCGCTGACGTCAAAAAAAGATTCTTTCATTAATTAAAATAGAATATTTAATTATTATCAATTATGCACAGATATACACTAATACACTGTTTTACTATATTTATTTTTACTAAAACATTTTAATATAGCAAATGCCACACAGAAGACAAACAAATTACTGAATCAGTTTTAAATCAGTTTGATCAGTTATATTCTTTTACTTAATGGCCATAAATAGCACATTAAAATCATTGCAATATTCATAAAGTTGCTTCATTTTATGTTACCAGCAAAATCACCATCAATATGTAATGGATGTACTATTTTGTGAACTATGCTGATTTTAAACATGCTACAGCAATAAATTTGTACTTAAATCGTTAGTGTATAACCTAAATAATATTCATGAGCTAAGCCTTCCTGACATCACAATGTGTCTGTATAATGCGAAGACCCTCATTTCGGCTCATAAAGAACGATTCAAAACAGTCACTTATGAGGTGTCGCTTATTAATATGCTTCCTATGTAGACTTGACTCCTGAGCAGAAATCTCATTACAGTGGCCGAAGGGCTCGAGAAGAGCTGTCCCACAGTCTTTCTCTGAAGTAAGATGCTTTATTTTGTGCTCTGGTTTACAGTAATCAATGTCATTAGCGCTGATTAGTCCTGGACGTAATAAGATTTATCTGAGAGATGTATGTTACAGGGCCATATGACTTATGCTTATGTCATTAGTAAATGTGACTGTTGTGCACATCACTATATTTTACTTTCAGTGCGTGTCTGCAAGTGTCAGAACATTGAGTCTGCTTTTTCTTATATAATATCAAGTTTAGGCATGACAAAACATCCAAGCAGGAGTTTGAGAAGGACATTAGCAAACACAACAGCATGTCAAAGGTCACAGTTCCACAAGAGTCTGAGAAATTAAATAGACTATAATGGTAAAGAAACAACTCTGACAGCTAGATTATTCAATGTGTTCAAATGAGTCACACAATACAACTACTTCAGCACTTCAGCACTTCCACCCAATTCATGGCCATTTTTCATACACTTTCTGACTGTTAAAATTAAACAGGCCTTCTGGCTGCTGGGTCCTAGAAACATGTATCAGGTGTCTCTAATCTATGTTCCTGGAGGTGCACAGACCTTCAGAATTTAAGATTTTGTCAGTTATATTAGGATACAACTTGCAGTGAAATTAAATCTGACCAGCTCTGTAGACCGTGCGTTCAGCTTACGAACGTCGCCTTGTGGTTCCATCCCAACGAGGGAAGAAATCACTTTCCCGGACTCTTTCTTTCACTCTGCCCGGTTGGTGGAATGAACTCCATATCTTCATATCTTAGTCATTAGCCATCTTCAAGAAACGACTAAAAACGTATCTTTTTCGTCTTCACTTCCTTGACTAATTTACTAACACACCGCCACAAAAAAACCCTTCTTATACTGTGTTGAAATACCTGAGACCTGTCTATAGCACTTATTTACTGTTGCCTCTTATTGTAATTGAAGTTGCTTCCTTGTCCTCATTTGTAAGTCACTTTGGATAAAAGCGTCAGCTAAATGACTAAATGTAAAGAATACATTTACATTTATTCATTTAGCAGATGCTTTTATCCAAAGCAACTTACAAAAGATGAGAGCATTAAACATTTTGCCTTAAGAACCAACAAGCCAAGTCTACAAAGCTACATTTACGAGCGGATATTGTATTCGGCTACTAGAGACAAGATGAACAGAAGGTTTTTTTTGTAGGAAAAAATATCAGAGCATTAGGGATTAGTCAGGTGTCTGTGAAACAGGTGTGTTTTGAGTTGTTTTTTGAAGGTTGTGATGGTCTCAGCAGATCGGGTGGAGGCTGAGAGTTCATTCTATCACAAAGGAACAGAATAGGTGAAAGTTTTAGAGAGTGATCTGGTACCTCATTGTGAGGGAACAATCAGATGTCGCTCACTAACTGGCCGTAGCTGACGGGAGGGGACATATGTCTGGAGGAGTGACTTGAGGTAGGGGGAAGAGGTTCCGGTGACTGTCCTGAAGGAAAGTGTCAGAGATTTAAATTGGATGCGGGCCGCTACGGGTAGCCAGTTGAGTGAGGTCAGGAGGGGTGTGACATGGGCTCTTCTCGCACCACTCTCTGCAGGGCTTTGCGGTCCTGAGCGGAGCATTTCCCACACCATGTTGAAATGCATTATACTCTCAACAGTCAATATATTCACCATAGCCTCGGTATAGGAAGTTTTCAAAATGGGGTGTAGATCTGATGCTGCTTCCTATTGAAGTCAACAACCAGCTCCTTGGTTTTGTTGACATTCAGAAAGAGACAGTTCAACTGGCACCATGATGCCAACTTTTTCCACCTCACCAAGACAGGCTGCCTCATTTTTGTTGGAAATAAGACCCATCACCACTGTATCATGATAGAGGTGGAGCTGTGGAATGATACACAGTCATATGTATAGAGCCTCAGAACGCAGCACAATGCTTTGTAATCACTCATGTCTCCCGACACAAGCCTCACATTGCCCCATATGCAAGCAGTCACTGCTGCTCGGATGGTTTTATCCACCCAATGGTTTCTGGTTGCAGAAAGTTTTTATTGTAGTGATACGTATTATATCCTCAACTAGTGTACTGATGAAGCAGCTATCCCTGCAAACTCGCTGACGTCAGCAGACCAACTTTGGAACATGTCTCATTCCACGTCAGGATACGTCCTGTAACACAGCTTCTGATTGGGCAGACCAACACTTTACCACCTGCCTCTCCAGGACTTCCTGTTCAACCCTTTTCTGGTATAAGGAACATAGACAGGGCCATGTCTGTGACCGCTTGAGATGGAAAGTAAACAGCCTTTTTAATAACTAACGTGAACATACGAGGCAAAAAGAATGGACGGTACATGACAGTTAGATGCTCCAGATGCGGCAGGCAGGACAGAACATAGTGTTTATATTCCTGGGGTCACACCACTTATTGTTAACCATAAAACAAAAGACTGGTAAAACTTTGGTTTTACCAGTCTCAGCTGTTGTCAGATGGCTTTATGGCTGTGTCCGGTACACAGGGGGTCAGCCATGTTACATGTTACAGACCCATATGTCCCACTGGAATCTTATCCCGACTTTGAGATCATTCATCTTGTTCTCAAGAGACTGGATGTTGGCAAGTTGAATACTTGGCAAAGGGGGACTGTGTGCTCTGGTGCTGAGTCTGTTGCGAACCCTTGCACGTTTCTCTCCATGTTTATTTTTCCTTTGCCTCCTTTTCTTTGGACGTGCTCTCTTATAGCCATTGCTCTCACCCACAATGCAAAGTATCTCAGGTGGCACCTTGGATTGGCAGATAAAATGTAGAATAAGTCAGTAAATTGGTTTCTGATGTTTTAAAGTGTACTGCTGGCATGTGTTATTAATGGAAATGTAGAATATGCAGACACCAATATTAATAAAAATAAAAAAGGCACAATATAAACAGAGTGAACGGGAAGGCATCTGAACATGGTGACACCATACTGAAATCTAAGACTCCCTGTGGCTTTAGGTTCAACACTTGCCTGCGTGTTTCTAGCAGGTTCTTTTTTGGCAGGTTCAGGTGTGTTTAATTAGGGTTGGTGCTAAACTGCAGGTCCATGGACCTTGTTGGAGACCTGCGGTATTGTAGCCTTTTCACATGTGAAAGCACCCATTAAAACTGCTCCGTTCTTCAATAATAGCATTTGAAACAGGACCACAAAACTATTTTTAGTTACATTAGAGTATAATCATCAGTGATCCAAAATGGTGCCATTAATCTCACCCGTGAACTGCCTACATACAGACAGCACATTACATACCCCACCACAGAAAACATAATGGACAATATAATGGATGTATATTACTTTGGGTGAGGTTTAACAGCTGGCTGTCTGGTGCAGTGAAAACAATCTGGAGCAGAATACACGTAAAATTGTAGAGATGATTTCAGGAGTATCCCAACAAAAATTGTACTTTCTTTGCACTTCTGACCCCAGACACTACAGATCCCAGTTTACTAAAACATCCAGGCACAAGAACAGTTTCTTTCAACAGGTCATCTCCACCCTGAACAGCCAGCACACACGCTACTGCCCACACATTTTATAGTGTAATATTCTATACTGAAATTTCCCACACATGTGCAATAGTGTAATATTCCACACTATAGTTTATTTGTTATTATATAAATGTATACTGACCTTTTTTTTACAGGTGTATATAAACACATACGCACATTTGCACATAACTCTCCCACTTACATTTTTAAGTATATTACTCAGACCTCTGTGTATTTATTGTATTTATTTGTATTTTATGTATTTGTTTTTCCTATTACTTGTGTTATGTATATACTGTACTCAAAGTACTCAAAGCTTCTGTAACCACAACAAATTCCTTGTGTGTGTGTGCGCGCACACTTGGTGAATAAAGCTTATTCTGATTTTGATATTCTTAAAAAAACTAGTTCTAAAAACACCAGACTTATTGATTCCTCATTATGAACCTTTAAGAAATCACTTGTATGAATTCACTCGTATGAAGTATGAATTCATAATAAAACCTCTCCTATAACAACACATAACAGAATATGCCAGGATACAGAGAGATGAATGTACGCACAAGCACCTGTGGGCATCTGCGGGTTGTGTCTTACTCCACTGCCTGGAGAAATGAACAAGTTCTTGACTTTGAAAGACTGTGGTTGAATCACTGTGGGTGAGCGAGAGAGCGTGAGTGGGTCTACTTTCACATCCTGAATTAAACCACAGCAAAGAGAGTGACAGTAGGGACATCTGAAAACAGATGTCGTTTTAGGCCTGAAGCACTATAATTTAAAAACAGCTTTGTCCAACAGGCTTTGCGCCCACCCTTTAACCCTCATAGATAGAAGGGCAGGCAGTGAAGAACATATGCTATAACTCAGGTAACAAACATAGTTAGCTAGACTGAACCAAAACCACTAAACTATATTACTCATTATGGTCAATGAATCTCTCTCTACTGATATTACACATTGAAATAACAGACACTGTTACTACCTGTTACTACTTTGATAACTAAAACTAGTAAGACTGCAAGCAGCAATTACAGCACCAAGCGCAGCACTAAGGGCACAAAAGGAAATATTTGTGGACATCACTGATGATGAGTTTAGAAAAATAGGTTTTAAAAAAGTAAAACCACTTGCAACAATCAAATTACTTATTTTTTGACCAATTATATTTTTTGGTGACGTTGTCACTAAATTGTATTAAAACGGTCAAGATGGTTACAAATAAATTAAAAAAGTATACGCAAAAAGATATTGCATTTTATGGCAAAACTAAAAATGGCTGATGCCCAAAATGGCTAATGCCCAAAATGGCTGACTAGGGAACATTGAGTATCATTTGACTTTCTATGCCTCTAGGTACTACGTATCAAATTTTGTGCAAATCAGACAAACTCTGTAGGAGTTTTTAAAAAATTCAAAATGGTGAGAAAAAATTCTCATGATGGAAAATGACGATTTGTCATTGTAACAATTCAGACAGCCCTTTATGTATGTGCCAAATTTCATAACTTTCCTATGTACCATTCTACGGGCTGCCATAGATGCAAAAGCGAAAGAAGAAGAACACTAACAATAACAATAGGCCTACATCTATAGCTGCAATCAGCAATTACATGGTCAAGCCCATCAACAGCACCAAGATAAATATTTGTGTACTTTTTCTGATGAGATTAGGAAAAGCAAAAGAAAAAAAACAAGTAAAACCCATTATAACAATACACCAATTTATAACTTTTGTCCAATAGGTGGTGCTGTGACCAAATTTTTATGAGGCTGTCAGGATGTTGCGACAATGACACATGTAAAGTCAATAAACTAAAGTTTTATGAAAATACAACCTGATTTTTATTTTATATGCTCACTATATGCTTGGCACTTTATCAACATAAATTCAAAAACGTTTAGTCATGGGTGTCTCTAGATGCTACATACACCTAGCTTTGTGCAAATCGGAAAAAACTCAACGTAATTGAGGTCAATGTAATTCAACATGACAGACAGGAAGTAGCATTGACTAGGACAAATTTGCTATTGTAGGACTCAACATGAGCCACAGAATCTTAAGAATGGAGTTGTGTGACTATGTTACTTCCGTCATGTGTTATAAACATTATTATAAATTTTGTTATATCTTTTATATACATATAACAAAGCCGGCCCCAAACTTTGCAGGTCACCAGACTATTGTGATGATGACGTTTACATTTATTCATCGATGACGGAGTATACAAAGTTTCGAAATATGCAATAGCATTTGTTGGATACTGCTTTTGACAAAATTTCAAGTGGTGGATGCACAAAATGACCTATAATAGAACATAAAAATACAACTAAAAGCCCTTACAACAGTAACACAAAATGGTTTACAATTTTTGACCAATAGGTGGTGATGTCACCAAATTAGTGTAGTGGGGATGTGGTCACAATGACACATGCAAAGTTTGCAGTTACAGCGTACAAATTTCGTTTGTCGTTTCAAAACACATTTTTGTAACTTTTTGTCAGGGGTGTTCCTGGATGATGCATCCAAAATTTTGTGTGAATTTGACACTGCCTAGGAGGAGTTCAATAAAGTATGTTTTCTACATAACTCTTAATAAATGTCAACAGGAAATATGGTAGTAAATGCTTAGAATGGCAGACCACAAAACACTGGATATGGAATGTCTCAAGATATCGAAAAGATCACTCTTAGAATTTTAGATCAACGTTTTCTAAAGTTGTAAGCAAAATTTGATTTTTCATATCTCTAGACCAGTAGGTGGCGCTGTGACAAAACTTTGCATACAACTTCAAGCCATGCCTGTGATGACATGTACTAAGTTTTGTGTGAATACACAAAGTCAAATGAGTTATGAGCATAAATAAAAATAGTAATAAGAAAACGAACAGATACAATAGGGGTCTTGCCCATCAACAGTACTAAGGGAAATAATTGTGGACATCTCTGACATTAAGTTTAGGAAAACAGAAAGAGAGCACAAAATACACATTAAAACACAATAAAATGATTTAGTTTCAGGGCCTGACCCCTACTAAAAAAGCTAACTGATACAATACAGGCCTTTGTCTCTTCGTCTCTTCCCAAAAAATAAAATAGGATACAAAAAAACAAATAAAAAAGGATACAAAAACAAAAATACAAAAGGGGTCAGCACCAGAACCATTTTGATGGGTTTGCATCAGAGTGCAGAAGAGGGCTTGGGAGAATAACTGAGTGCCATAGTGATGCTTAAATAATGCACAAGAACTTGAGTAAGTTTACCAGAAGTGAACAGCAGGAGAAGAAAGACAGACCTTAAACTCATCACTCGCTGTCTACTGCAAACTGCGACAGTGCAGGAAACAGAGATGTGACATTAGTGGAGGAGGATGAGAAAGTGCAAAGATGGAATAAACTATAACAGAAGATGATGTTGACCCTGAGCTAAAGGAAGTCTAGGGTGACTGTCAGAAGGTCTGTTTGGATACCCACCGTCTTTAGTCTCTTCACGGCTTCTTCACAGATGTGCATGCCACGAGACTCCTCCACTTCAACATGCCCCAGATACTGCACAGAGAGAGAGAGAAACAGAGAGAGAGAGAAAGAAGTTTAGCTGTGACACTGTCAGGCTGTTGAGGTTTGATCCTTCCTGTTCTAACAGAAGGAGGTCAGGCAGTCCTATCAATTCCTGCTGGAGCTACCGGACCAGTGGTCGGAAACAGTGACGCCCTCCGCTGCCCACAACACCCACCTCTCATAGAAGACACGGCTGAATCTTGCCCCAACAGCTGCCGCCTCCTGGCCTGATCTTCACACTCCCACGAGGCGGCAGCTATTGTGTTTAAAGGAAGTCCTTCCCTTTCCTCTAGTAAAACATACTGATCTGAGACCTGCAGAGCTCCTCAGCTATTGTCAGAGCATGATGTCAAGATAGGCACGTATGACAGCAGCTTGTGTAACATGTCGTATGTACACCTAATTTCACAATTAGAGCAATTAATTATATGCTTGACCAGCTTGCATTTATAAAGTCTAGTAATCTTGAAAATGGCTTTACATGGACTGCAAATGCAACTATATATCCAACTAGGCATAGTTCACCCAAAAATATTTTTTCCAGATAATTTACTCACTCAATCCAAACCTGCATGACTTTTTCCTCCTGTGGAACACAGAAAAGATATTTTAAGAATTGGTTTCGGTTGTCAACGTGCTTAAAAACTCCTTTTGTGTTCCTCAGAGAAGAGTCATATAAACAGTCATATAGGTTTGAAAAGACATAAGGGTGAGTAAACAATGGAAGAATGAAAATTATTGGGTTAACTATCCTATTTAATCCTATTATAAAAAGATAGTTTTAAAGGTACAGTTACCCAAAAAAACAAATAATTTAGTTTAAAATCCATTTAATTTCAGATCGGTATGACTGTGATCCTGTGTTTTGTGGTCATTAAAAGGAGAGATTGTTTTAGCTGCTCTTTTCAATGCAACAAAAGGTAAAAAGTGACAGATGGTGTCAAGCTCTAAAAACGACCTAAAAGTACCATAACCTTAAAGATCCATATAACTCGGCTATTGTCCGTATTCTGACTGCTTTGTTCATGGAACAGATGTGATTAGCTTTAAAACGTATATCTTATTTAAAAATCTATGTCACTAATGAGTTTACTCACGCAAATGAGTTTTGATGTTAAATCTTACAAAAAATGATTTTAAATCATACAAAAAACACTATGATAACACATTTAAAAGCTCACTACTTATTGTCAAGTAGGTTTATGGTCACAACAAAATGCTGCAGAACATTGCAAAACACTTTCTGAGCCATTGACGGTTAAATTCTTTACAGTAGTAACCTGCATGTTATATATAAAAATAGATCATAAAACAATTCAGAACTAGCAGTGTAAAGAGTTTAGTTTTTAATATTGTCCTAATGGATTCATTAGTCTGATTATTGATTGATGCCCTGAAAGTATCAGACAATCTTTCAGACATATATCAAAGAGGTTTTAAGGTCTAGTCCATATCTGATGTGGTTTATAACCTGGATATGAACCAGTTACTGAGCATAAATGAGAAAACCTGTTGCTTATAACCACGAGAGCAGCAGTTCCCTTTCTGTCACTAATTCAAAGTTGTGTTGATGTAATGACACTAGGAGTTTGAGATCACTCTGCTTCTTATCAAAAAACATGTTTTTGTTTCAATTTTACCTTGACAGACCGTGTCTTTTCAGTCCTACACTTCAGTCCGTCCCTGTCCCCTCGCATCTTTACCAAAGTCGCAGAGAAAAGAGCACAGTGCAGAGCATCTCTTTTCTCAGGATGGAGTTGGACTTGTTCCATGACGGAACACTCTTTGGAACAGCATGTCTAATCAATGCTGAGTTGCCTAAATCACTTCAAAGGCAAAATGTCGCTCCAACTGAAGTTTGTTTAGAGACTTCTGACAAGCATGTGTTAGTCCGGATGGACAACACGATGACAGTGGCGTATACAAATCGCCAGGGTGGTACTTGCTCGTCACGTCACAGCTTGCCCGTCACCTCCTCCTATTAAGTCGACAGAGTGCTCCAACTCATATGGAGCTGGTTCGGAGTCTAGCAAGTGAATTTCTTCACCTCTCTGGAATCAATCCACTGCCTGCTTTTGTATGCCCTGACCAAGGCTGCCGTCAGCATGGATGCCATGGTGCACAGCTAGCCCCGGGGACCTATACAAATATGCCTTCCCTCAGTGAGCCTAACAGCACAAACTGTGCAAAGTCAGAGAGCATAGAGAGGAGACTGTTTGTTGTTTGATTTTATGCCCTAAAACACATCAGATATACTGGCTGTCACACTTTTTTCACCAGCACCTCAACTAAACAAAAGAACCATGAAATACACACTGACTCACTGCTCTGAAAACACACACACACTTCATGTTCAGAGCTGAATGGAGTGTATTTATTGATGTGCAGGTGGAGAACACAACACACACACAGGCACTAACTCAGCTTAGGTCATCAATACAGTGTGACCTTACAGTAGATGATAATAAAACAGGGAGTTTTAAGAAGCATGAATAAGCACCTTCTGAACAGGATGAGTGAAGGCCCTAAAGCTCAATATGTGGTTTTTTGCTGCTCTGTCTGTGAAATTGTGGGTAACAAACACTGTCACAGCCAACCAGAGGTTAGTGTTTTGCTCTTACCAGAATGCTGCTTGTTTCAAAGTTCACGTGCAGAAAAGCAAAAAAGTTAAAGGGACTGGCATAATCCAGTGGTGTAATCCAGTGTCTGAGATAAAACCTTAGAAGTAATTGTTCTGTTGAGGGCAGGACAAATATGTTCCTGACAGATTGTTAAGTAGGTGCAATCACGCACACACTGTTCAATGACAGCTCAATGATCGTTTTAACAAGAAAACAATTTAAATAAAGCTTTTCAAATCTCTGTCATTAGCAGCATGGAAATGATTGACGGTTGCTGGATTTTCAACACAGGTGCGAGCTCATTACCTTGACAGCGAAGCTGCACTTGCCCCCGCGTACTGCCTCCTCATCGGTCTGCCACTGGTGCGGCCGGCTGGACTCTGGGACATACACATCTTTCTTTCGACGTAAACTCTGCCGTAGTTTATTCATCGCTTAATTTTCTCCTGCGTAGACAAAGAGAGAGGTAAGAGAGACAGACAACTTATTTAAATAACACCATATTATTGGCCAACAAACAAGAACCACCCACTCTGACAAGAAGAGACCTTCTGCCTGACAAGTAAAGCAACCAATCTGCTTTTTAGTGGCATAAAGTGAAGTGAAATGACATATTTTTCAGGTATGGTAACCCAATCTTCAAGGAGTGAACACACACTGCATTAACTCTGACGGTAACACAGACCAGCATGTAACACAAAAATACAGTTGGAAGCAACAATGAGTGCAAGCATTACGGTGCATAATGCTTGCAAACAATGCATAGTTGTCACATGTTTTTACCTCTAATTTAATCAATTTAGGACTACATTAAAGTCTGTGACGTACTTCCTGCTGCCAGTTGGTGGCGCTACAACTGAGACTCATAAGAGCCACATCATTGCAATCATCACACAACATCAAACATATTTTCCAAGTTTGAAGTAAATCACTCAATGCATGCAAAAGTTATGACACACTTCCTGGTCCAAGTATTGACGTATATTGATTGCCTTGCCATATCAGCACCATTCAAAAAATCAAGAACTTTTTTACAGTTTAGCATCTTCAATATCTCTTTTTTTCTGACTAAGTTTGAAGTGACTTAGGTAAATTTAAGAGGACTCTTTTAAACACTGTTTTAAGTGACACACTTTCTTCTGCCAGTTGGTGGCACTATGACTGTGACTCACAATAGCACCACTTCGTCATCAATTTAATTCAATTTTATTTATATAGCGCTTTTTACAATGTTGCATTGCTTCAAAGCAGCTTTACATATAATAAAAAACATGTAATGTTCAACACAGAAAACAGAATACATGGTATTATTGCAAATTAAATTGTTCATTATAAGATCTACATTAATAAAACTAATTAGGGATACTAGGTTTGTATTTGGTTTATGTATATAGAGTTCATAAACCAGAGAGACCATTTGAATAAATGAATGTGCATTACAAATACCTGTCATTATGTATGAAGGCACATACCTCTCTCAGCGGTCTACACTGTGTGCACAATTATTAGGCAAGTTGTATTTTTGAGGATACATTTTGTTATTGTACAACTACAGTGCTCTTGGTCAATCCAAAATGTTAACAAACCATCAACCTGAACATTTAAGTAGTAAAAGTGAAGTTTTGGCTTTCTTAAGAGAATATCTACATGTACACCAGTATTAGGCAACTATTAGTGTGCAGAAT
>JAZGTI010007488.1:0-21584 GCA_036877585.1 Botia kubotai | reverse complement strand
CTAGAGATGTATTTAATTATTTTACTTCAATTTCTGCTGTATTAATACTCTTTTCAACTATGTTAAGACTGTATCTCTTAAAGCATAGTGCTCTGGCTATCATTTCAGTAATATTTTATATCCTGGCAATGCTGGATATATGATGACGTAGCAACTAGCCATCCCAGACAATGCTGGCGTTTTTTTTGTTGTTTTTTTTTTGAGGGGGGGGCCCTCACGAACGTTTTGCCCAGGGGCCCACACAACCCATAATCCGTCCCTGCTGCTCTGACTAGGCATGTAGATAATAGTAAGTTTAATAAAGAAGACTGTAAAATCCAGATGATCTGTCTAAGGAGTTGACCATTCTGTCCCCCACCATGTGGTCTGAATAAAGTCTGGATCCTGCTGACTACAGGACCTTGAGGAAATGGAAGACCAGTTTACCTAATTAATGCAGCCTAAACCCATAGGACTAGGTGTAGGATAGATTAAAGAAGTGGGTCTTTAATCTAGATTTAAACTGACATAGTGTATCTGCCTCTCGGACAATACTGGGAAGACTGTTCCAGAGTTTGGGTGCCAAATATGAAAAGGATCTACCACCCATGCTTAATTTTGAAATTCTGGCTATTATCAACTAGACAGAATTTTCAGATTTCAGAGAACGTAAAGGACTTTAATAAGAGAGGAGCTTGCTTAGGTATTGTGCAGCTAAACTATTTAGGGCCTTGTAAGTAATCAACAAAATTTTGAAGTTTATACGATGTTTGGTAGGCAGCCAGTGCAGTTGACAAAACTGGGCTAAAATGGTCATACTTATTAATTCTCGTGAGAACTCTGGTTGCTGCATTACAAAAATGTGTTTTTTCAAGGATAGATTGCTATCAAAAGAGACACTCAGGAAGCAGGCTTTACAGAGCATCCAAGGAGCGTAAGACAGTGTTCTAGGTTGTTCTGTGTTGTGTTCCAACTTGTGATTGATATGACACCATTTCACTCACAGCAACAAACTGGAATCAGACAGATAAACATGATTTAAACCATGCCAGTGCAGTTCTATTTATGCCAACATAATTTTCAAGCCTATTTAAAACAATGCTGTGATCAATAGTGTCAAAGGCTGCACTAAGGTCGAGTAACACTAGAAGAGAGGTGCAGCCATGATTAAGAGCAAATCATTTGTCACTCTGATGAGAGCAGTCTCTGTTCTATGATATGGTCTGAATCCTGACTAGAAATTCTCGCAGATAGCATTTCTCTCCAGGAATTAATACAGTACATCTGTGAAGACAAAAGGTAAATTTGAGATGGGGGTGTAATTTACAAGTTCTCTGGGATAAAGTGTTTTTTTAATAAGGGGTCTGACAAAAAACTGTTTGAAAGTTTTGGGACATATCCCAACAACAAAGATGAATTCATAATTCTATGCAGAGGATCTATAATTATAGAAAACATCTCTTTCAACAGCCTAGTAGGTATAGGATCTAGCATACATGTTGTTGATGTAGATGATTTAATAATTTTTGACAGTTCATCCCTATCTAGAATGACTAGTAGAGAATGACTGGAGTTGCTTGGGCAAATTGTGATACACTGTCTGATGTGATTGTGTTGCAGGCATTTGTATGTTTAAGATTTTTTCTCTTTTGTGTTTTTGACTTAGTTTTATCAAGGGGTGTCTACACTTATTACATAGCCTAAGTGGTTTAAAAGCAGTTCTGCATACCACAGGCTCTACACTTACTTTTTCCTCATCTTTCTCCCTCTCCTGCTGGCAGTGCCACCACTATCATTATCAGCCATGGGAGCTGATGACGGTCCTGCTGTGGCGGAAAACATATCGATTCAAGTGATGCAAATCCAGAATAGGATGCAGCCCCCATCTTTTTGGGAACTGCAAAATATTGGCAGTAAAAGCCTGTATCTCTCATGTGAGGGTTCATGTGAGCGTTCTAGCCCCTTTCAACAAGAGTCTCTAGTTCCTGGGCCAACACTACGACACAGTCTGCAAGATGCCATTGAAATGAGAAGGATGGGAGGCAAATTAAATTCTGTACCCTCTTTACTGTTCTTAACAGCCATGGAGATGAACTGTGCAGAATCTTCCAGAAAGTCAGAGAGAGGTACCATCCTGTCTAACTGTCCAGTCTTCTTAAGCAGCGGAAATCTGGAACAGATGAACTGGCGGGGGGTGCTTTTACCTTCTGAAACACCTGGGGTGGCGAGGAAGTAGAAGCTCCTGCTGCAGCAAAAAACATTTCTGTTATTTTGACACATTTGACTAGTTTCTTTTTTGTGCAAAAAGTCTGTCTCTGACTATTTTGACTGATGCACACTGATGCTGCATATTCGCACAGCCCAAAAGGGGAGTTGTTTAAAGATGTGATTGGGCCAGCCCAATATCAAGTAAGATAAGAACCAATGGACTGTTGATTAAATGTCTCATGGGCAGGTCTGTCTGGAAGAAATTTGACGCTGACTTTTTTGACAAATACAAAGAAAAAAATAAGCCGCAGTTATACGAGTTTTATGGGCCAATTAGACAAAAAAATGTGTTGGCCCAAAAAGTGCCACGGCCCTGCTAGAAAATGCCCAGTCTGCCAGATGGCCAATCAGCCCCTGTACAAGAGAAAGCATTCTTTTCAGGGGGTTGAGTCTCAGACCTAAGCACCTTATATATGAGCTAACACAACATTTTAAGGCTGTGTAGCTAACTCTTGTGAACTGGCCATGACTAGCCAGTCATCTATGTAGTTCAGTCTGCTGATGTCATGGAGTCTCAACGGAGCCAAGGCTGTGTTCATCTGATTTGGCAGAGCGTGAGAGAAAAGGCAAGACCCATCTCTCACTGCTCCTCCACCAAATTGAGCTGCAACCCGTGAGGTGTGCATCTGGATTAAAAAGAGCCAGGCAGGAGCATAGCGTCCTCAGTGGAAGCAATTAACACTGAGGACAGTCAGCTCTCTCAGGAGCTGACCTAGCATGCCCCCTAGCCCCAAACAAAACGCATACGTGGGCAAGGTGGCAGGCACTTAAAGTTTCTAGAACTCATTTGTTTTTTTAGGGGTCAACCCCTGAAGGGGCAAAGACCCCTGTTGAAACCTATTGAAATTGTTAGTTAGGGGCCAAGCACCGAAGGTGTGAAGGCACCTATTGTTGTTGTTCTGTTTATTATTATTTAGGGGCCAAACACCAAAGGTACGAAGGCACCTATTGTTTTTGTTCTGTTTATTATTAGGGGCAAAGCCCCAAAGGTGCAAAGGCACCTATTGTTTTTGTTCTGTTTATTCCTCTTTTTCATCTTCTGCCATTGAAGTGTATGGCAGTCCATAGAACCGTATGGTAAACAGTGTGAAATTTGGCGCACCGATAGAGGACAAAATGAACATTAATCACAGCAATTTAGGCATCCATAACTCAATCGCTGTAGTGCCATCAACTGTCTAAACTTTCACTTATGTTTGTGTTTATAAGTTTTGATCCGTATGGGCTAGAAACAAAATTCTGCACAAAATCACAAAAAACAACATTTCTTCCTCTGATTCCTTGGCTCATGCCGATGCGATTGCACCCTATGATGTCATTTTCCGTCATTAAAATTTTTCAGACATTTTGATTTTTTTCACACTTCTCCTAGGGCATTTGTCCGACTTGCATGAAATACAAGTGCAGGTGCAAAGATATGAAAATAGGATGTTTTTGCTTATAACTTTTAAATGCTTTGGTTTATAATTATGGGAGTAGTCTTGTTAGATTCATTGAGCCATGCTGAGTCAAACAATATCTGATTTTTCATGGTCAGTCATATTGGGCGTCACCTATTTTCAATTATGTCGGAAACTGCAGTGTTTAACAAACGCAATAGCAAACCGTTACCAAACTCTATATGGTTCATCATCACCGCATTCTGAGGTGACCTGCAAAATCTGAGCCCAGCGCCACCTTAAGATTCTCTGGCTCATGCCAAGTTCTACTATACCAAATTTGTCATAGTCAATGCTACGTCTTGTTGGCAATTTTGAATATTTTGAATAACCTACTTTTTCTAACTCCTTTGTCCGATTTGCATGAAGTTTTATACACAGCATCCAGGCACACCCACGACAAAAAGTTATGGAAGTCTTGTTGATATCTCTTACCGTTCTCATTCACTGTGTCTACGAATTGTTCATCGATCACTCAATAATAAATATGAGGCTATATGTTGGCAACGCTTTGGTGTATTGACACGAAACTAGGTACGTGTCATCACAGGCATGACATAAGGGTACATGCACCTACTGTTCCAAAGATATGAAAATAGGCTATTTTTGCTTATAACTTTAATAATATATTGTGATGCAACTTATTTCTTTAGATTCTCTGGCTCATGCCAATTTCTGTGATACCAAATTTGTCATAGTCAAAGCTACGTCTTGTTGGAAATTTTTGCAAAATCAATTTTTTCGAACTCCTAGGATTCCTTTTTGCTTTAGTCTATAATTATGAGAGTGGTCTCTGTAGATTCCTTGGGTCAAGTTGATACCAAGTTTAATATATTCGGGCAAGCTTCCTTTCCTTTAGAGACTGTATCTGTGTAATTGCTGCAGTTGTTCTGATGGTCAGCGATGGTTTGTGCTCACAACTTTTGAACCTTAAGGGCTAGAAACAAAATTCTTTTTGCCTCATTCCTTGGCTCATGCTGGATTGAATGCACCCTATGACCTCATTCCGCCTTAATAAAATCAGCCATTTTGAATTTGAAAAAAAAACCCTACTTTTTTCGAATGCCTAGGGCATTTATCCGATTTGCACAAAAATTGGTATGCATCATCACCTGGCCTTTCTGTGCCTGTTTGGCCTTCAGTGCCCGATATGCCCCCCAAGTGCTCATTCCGCCTCTCCAGTGTCGGTCTCGGCGGCGGCGGCCGTCTCTCCCATGCCTGTCCCAGTGGCCCGCCTATCAAGTCCCCAAGGCGCCTGCCTCTGTGGCTCCAGGGTCTGCTTTAGGTTCCAGCACAGGACAGCAGACACTAGGGCATTAAATAGAACAGGGAACAATGACAAACAGGTGCGCAACATCACACAAATTAGGAAACAAGGAGGCAGGGTGATGATGCGGGACTAAAGAGCTTATGGCATATATAAACAAAGCTAAAGCCATGTGCCTCCACATAGAACGAACATCCAGAGCGCAGGTCTAGACTCCGACTCTCGGAACGGAAACCGCGAACAGACAGGATAAGTCAAAATCCAGCCCCACGCTCTAACATTGAACACAGACTGTGTCAGGAAACTGACAGAAGCAGCATCGAAGTCCCTAAATTATAAGGTTGAGGGTACCCTACACTGTAAAATCCAATTAGTTAACCTTACTTAAAAAAGCATGCAAACCGATTGCCTTGTCTTAGATGTACTCTTGACTTCTTCAGATTTAATCAAGTTATTTTGCTTTGAATGATTTAAGTTATATTAACATAAAATATAAAGTTTATCACACTTTTTGTTGTATTTTAGGGATTAAAATGTAAACAAAGTTTTAAACTTTATTGAATAAATTAGACACACAAACACAAAAAATCAGCATATGAAACTCAACAATGGTGGCAATTAACAAAAAAGGCGCAATGCATGCTGGGTGTCTACCAGCATGTATTGTGGCATGAATAAATGATGTAGCTGCACTGTTGTGCAGCTACATCATGTGATTATGTGATTGCTTTTATTTTTTCTGTTGTTGTGACAGTAGCAGTTTGTTTTGTGATGTTCAGTTGATCCATTTATCTGAAAGTTATTTTTGTCACCATTATTGAGGTTTGTATGATAAGTGGTCTGTGTCAGTTAGAGTCAGTTTATTTTATCACAGTAATTGCATTTCACAGTGCTTTATTCAGCATCACAGCTGTGTAATAGTGCTTACATAAATTACTATCAACATTGATCTCAGTATGACTTTAATTACAGACAGCCAATTATCATAAAAACAATGATCATAAAAATCATTCAGCTGATTTTCTTCGTCAATCTCTTTTTCAAGGTACAAGTGTTTTTAAAGAAACACTACTGCAGTAAAGAGAAATTAATGTTATGAAAGTCATGGAAACACTAACCACCATAATAGTGCCTTCAACAAAACCTTTTTACAGTATACTTGATTTAAGTTGGTGTCACTTAAAGCAGTAAGTAAATTGTTTTACTTACAAGATTATCTTGCCAGAATCCTGATCATCTCCAATGTCATCCAAGATATTTATGTCTCTAAAATAATGAACCCTGTTGAATTGCGTTAGATAAAGGTCCAAAACTACATTTTAATGCAGCTTTAAATGGTTCATGTCTACCTGAGATGACCTTATCTAGCGAAGTGATTAGCCAAACAGAATTTGCTGATGACTGATTATTTTTTAGGGTATTTCTTTATGATTTTTACTATATAATAATGGTGTACACCAGTTTCTGTAGTTCTGTTTAAAATATAATTAAGCAGTAATTTCATCAGTTGATTACTGATTATTTACAAGTGGAAATCGTATTCTGATTCTAGATACAGGATAAACAGAAGAAGGGTGTTTTTTTTAAATGTAGTGAAGAATATCAGAGCATTAGGGATTAGTCAGGTGTCTGCAAAACAGGTGTGTTTTGAGCTGTTTTATGAAGGTTCTGATGGTCTCAGCAGATCGGGTGGAGGCTTTTTGTAAAGCATGCACCTGCATGACAGAGAGATTGTTGCAATGTGGGTAGTGAATTTCAGCTGGTCATCAAACACCACCCCAAGGTTTCCAAGGGACTGAGTAGGTGTAAGAGTTGATGACCCAAGTTGAACTTTTAAGTTGTATTCAGATGATGTTGGTCCAATGAGAGGCCAAAGTTGGTCTATTCCATTCCCCTTTATTGTGTAATCTTGAGGTATTTTTATTGTATATATTTTGTGTGTTGTGTGTATTTCATGGTATGTTATCTTGTTATCTTTTTATATGCCATCTCCATGTAAGCTTGAACGACATATCTTGCTTAATGATTTTGTAGTTTTATTAATTCAGTCAACTCTCTATTCATAGACCTATGCCTAATTAGTTTTATTAATATAGATCTCACACATATTATTTGAAATAATACCATGTATTCCATGTTGAACATATCTGACATTCGTTCTGCATTTTATTATTATTCTTTTATTATTATATGTAAAGCTGCTTTGAAGCAATGTATCATTGTAAAAGCGCTATATAAATAAAATTGAGATTGAGAAATTCTGATGCAGAGCCATCACAGCTTCTGGTTAGCTGTATATATACTGTAAATGGATAGGTATTTTTTAAGTAATAACGAGAAATGCTCCAACAACTGCGCAAATCATTCTCTGTGGTGTTTGGAGCTTTGGCTATTCTTCTGAGCAGCCGTTTATTCTAAAAGCAAACGCAAAGTTTATATTAAACTTTAAGCAGAGCTACAGAAAGAAATGTATACTTTCTTCATGCTAAAAGCAAATGCAACCAGTAATTAGGACTAAAACCAAGATAGATAAATGAACGCTCATAAATGTTAGCCGGGGGAAAACGAGACTTCGCATGGAATGAATGAACTGGTGAGTTTAAATAGGTGGTCAGTAGGGGTGTGACATGGGCTCTTTTTGGTTGATTGAAAACCAGATGTGCTGCAGCATTTTAAATCATTTGCAAGGGTTTGGTTGCAATGGCTGAAAGGCCAGCCAGAAAGGCATTGCAGTAGTCCAGCCTTGATATTACGAGTGCTTGGACTAGGAGCTGTGTTGCGTCCTCAGACAGGAAAGGTCTGATTATCCTGATGTTGTATAGCACATACCTGCATGACCAAGAGATTGTTGCAATGTGTGAAGTGAATTTCAGCTGGTCATCAAACACCACCCCGAGGTTTTAACGGACTGAGTAGGTGTACGAGTTAATGGACCAAGTTGAACTGTGAAGTTGTATTGCAGTGATGGGTCGGCCAGGATTATCAGAAGTTCTGTCTTGCTAATGTTAAAATGAAGGTGCTATTTTTTCATCCAGGCTGAGATGTCTAAAAGGCAGAGATCTATGCAGCGATGGTGGGGTAGTCTGGCTGAAAAGAGTAAAGCTGTGTATCATCTGCATAGCAGTGGTATGAAACAAGTGAAGTGTTGAGAAATAATAACTGGCAAACACTTCTTCAAGACACTAATAGGAAGTGGATCGAGTATATAAGATGAAGAATTCATTGCTGAGACCAATTGTGAAATAAAATCAGAACTAACAGCAGTAAAACTTAAAAACAGAGAAAGAGGGGCATTAAAGGGATGCAGGTCTAATAATTCAGATGAAGCAGAGACAGATGCAGTAGTATTATAAATATTCTTGATTTTACACAAGAAATATTTTAGAAAGTTATTGCACTGCTCTGTGGTGAGGCAATTAATCTTAGTGATAAATTGGGTTAGATTATTAATTGTATTAAACAATACTCGTGGATTGGAAACCCCACTACTAATAATCGTTAAATAAAACTGTTTATACATAAGTTTGTGAACTGTTAGGCCAGATTTTCTATGTTGTTGCCCCAACTGCTTACCAGCTGCCTTAAGTATAGGTGCATATATATAGTATATATAATATAGGTGCATTTCTTTTTTACATGTGTGTAAACAGTGGTTCTACTAAACAGTCTAAATCCCATTGGATCCTGATTTAATTGAGCAGGAATTTATTAAAGTTTGACAAAACAATATCTTAAGTTCAGGTTCATCCACCAATTTGTTTAATGTTGAAAATGTTTTTTTGTTCATGTTCATTTCTTACAGGAAAAACATTCAGTTCTTATCTATTAGACCTCTCCTTGTGTGTCTGTCTTATGTGCATACATTCCAGTCATGTTTCTGTACTGGCTCTGTCTTTGGGTATTCATTTGGTGTTGCAAGGCTTACCACGAGTCGCCTTTAGGCCATATTTAGTGTGTTATACCAACTCCCTCCTCCCTGACTCTTCACTTTTTCTGTTTCTTTTCCTTTTATGGAAATGATTTTGGTGTAGATCTGTTCCATTGTGGTTTTCTCCTGTATTTTAATATAAAAAACCTTCAAACATCAGAATATTCATATAAAACTAAATATTGGCAAATGTATCTAAAACTAAATGTATTACAAATTTGTGTTGTATTTGCACTTATTAAGATATGGTTTCTAAATGTTTAAATCACTATCATTAATGTGCCTTTCACTGTTGCTTTGAATGAGTTTGTCAACTAACCAGAAGTGTTGCAGGAACAAAGATTTCACTCCCAAACCAATGAATATGATTATAAAATTATCTATAGAGCTTACAATACTGTAATAATTATACAATACATAGCACACAGAAACATTGAGGCAAACAGTCAAATTTAATTACTTTAAAATTACTTTAACCTTAATAGAAATAGAACTGAATAAAACATAGTTTAAGTATCTGTGTTCCTGTAAATGTGTTCCTGTAGCTCAACTGCATTGAACATTGTATTAGCAGGTTGTGGGTTTGATACCCAGGGAGAACATGTACTGATGAAATGTACAACTTGAATGTACTGTGAGTGCTTTGGATAAAAGCATCTGCCAAATATATAAATATAAATGAAAAGTTGCTAAGGGTTTTCTTTAATTGGGTTGATACACCACTGGAGAGCCATAGCTTTGAAAGGTTGTGGTCATAATGTAGTAAATTAAAAAAATGTGTTTGTAATAGAAAATGTTGAGGACAGACCTATTTTAAACAGACTCCATGATTACCATCCTATAGAATGTTATATTTATAATCTGATCTTTGAGGATCTGACACATCTGTGTTATATAAGTATTTTTTCAGCCCGCACATTTATAGATCTTGTTCCTTATACATATTGCCTACTGCAGGGGTTTTCAAAGTGTGGGGGGCATCTTCCAGGGAGGTGCGAATAGGGATTTAAAAATAGTCTCTTTGCAGCAGGGAAACAATTAAAGGCCTTGTTTGTTCACACAGCAGCATAATATGGTTGTCAGTCCTGTATTTCAGTCCTTAATATTGGGGGTTAGGTCGAGAGGAAGAATAATGCAGTAATGCTGCTTCAAAATAACGTAATACAAACCTATAAAGCGATTGTTGTCTTCTTGGTGGTACACAGACAGTAGAACAGCAGTGGTTCAGCTGCACGCTGCAAATGCTGGCAATGTTAAAGCACATGGTGGGTACATGCTGCGAGCACTCTGTCTACGCACTGTGGTGTGAAACAGGCATTATTAAGTGCAACAGAGCAACGGCAACTCTCCTGTATAAAAAACAGCTTGTTGAGTTTTGTAATGTGGGGCACACAGACTCTTGTAAGTAAACTTGTAAGTAAATGCAGTTGTCAGTCCAAAACACTGACACTCTAAACGTTGCCAAATGCACATCACACAGTAAAGTAGGAATGTAGGCATATTAATTAATAGAAGAATTGTTTACAGTTCTCTTTACAAACATAAAGAGTGTTTGTGTTAAAAGTAAAACATTCAGAAAGCAGAAATAAACCAATAGGGGCATTTTAACACTGCACAATTAGAGGGAGATTAGAAGGAGTTCATGTTCATCTTCGCAGTCCGTAACAAAATATAAATATGCCCGCAGACAGCATAAAGGCTCTGATGTCTGATCACAAACTGTTGCCATGACAATGAGTTATGCTCCAAGGCAGGACACAGGGGAAACAGCCCTGGAGCATGAGAAACGCGATTAAACCTTTCACAGATACATTTCATAATCTAAATTATTCCCATAGAGTGAATATTTTCAGTTTTTAATTTACCATTTTCATGGTGACGCATCAAGCTTGACACCTGAATGTGCCGCTGTGCTGCTGACTGAAAGAGGACACATTTCAGTGTCGTTCTCATTTAAAACATTAATTTATTTGCATATGTACTAAATGTACTAAATATTCTATGTAATAAAATATTAACTATTATAAACATGAACTAAAAAAGTTTACGTCCTGTATAGTCTGCACTCTAAATCATTTATGTAACATTTTTGTAATATCAGCATATTAGACTATAAAATTAGTATATAACACTATAATATAATAGACTATACTATTAGACATAAAAACAGAAACAAATAAACAAAAACAATACTTTTGCTTTTACAGCTTAGTATTAGTTGGACCATTTATTTTTAGTTATTCTTTACTTGCAGTGGCTTTGAAAAGTTTAACTAGTTTTACCATGATTTTATTACACATTGGATTAAATATCATTTATATGTTGATATTTCTCTATGAACTGTAAACTTTTTTATTGTGGTAGTTCTGTGACTATTTGGCTGTTTGTGATATAAAATAGATATGTGTAGATATCATGTGCCTAAAAGACTGTATAAGTAGCTCTTTGTGTAAATATAAATGACTGCTGCTTATTCAGCGTGTCTCTCTGTGGTGTAAAAGGTAGTTTGATTATGGCACTATGTCGCTGCACATTCTAAAATCCCACATATGGGACTGTATTCTGTGGGGCAAAGACATAACGTTCCCATATCTGTGGGTTTTAATTAAACTTTCTGTTGTAAACCAAACCACTGAGATACTATGAAAAATTCTGGTAAATAATAACTTAATCTGCGCATGAGCAGTGTTATCAGGACACTGCATGCTGGCGATATCTACTGGTAAGAGTAGTGTAAATGCAAACGAGAACAAAGCAAAACAATTTTTGCAACCATTGTTAACAGTTTATCATCTTTACTAAATTTAAAACATTGAATTTATGCATTTATTTGAATATTTTCCACCTTATTTACCTCTAACCTCTTATGTACTCCATTTAAAATAAGCATTTTTTTTTTTTCATTTTTGTTCAATAAAATTATCAGTTCACTAATGAAACAAGTGAAAACCAAAAATATGTCCTGCTCTTGAGGTTTTTTAGTGTCAGTTAAAATGGCAATTTCATGAATAACTATGGCTTGTAGTTGTAGAATAACTAGATGGTTTCAGTACTCATTGGCTGCTTTGGTAGATCTTTATAACTAAAGACTAAAAACAAACTAACTATAAACTAACTTGGGACATTGAAGTGTGTAAATGTGTGTTCTGCATTGTGACAAAAATCAAAATCAGTTGTAAATCAAAATCAGGTATAGTCTTATTCATTTGGTGTGTGTTTTGCTTTGAGAATGTGCTCTCTCATTTACATTTATGCATATGGAAGACGTTTTTATCCAAAACAAATTACAGTGCATTCAAGTTATACATTTTATCAGTACATGTGTTCCCAGGGAATCAAAGTCACAACCTTTGCACTGCCAATTCAATGCTCTATCAGTTGAGCTATAGGAACACTTGCTCACAATATTATTTCTGTGTGTTCTGCATTGTTGCTGATTGATTTTTATTTGGCAAAAACATTGCTGTGCATTAAAGTCTTACCCATTCGTTTCCTGTGGTGACCACATTTTGGCTTTATTAAGGTTAGGGCATATCTTTAGGATGTACTCACACTAGGCACACTAGGAAGCATGCATGAGGGACAATTGCACCTGGGCTTGGTACAAGATAACTGTGTCTAGTGTGAGTACACCCCTAGAGGATTAGGGGATTTTTATTTTTTTATTTTTTAGTCCAAAGTAGTTAGATGCTATATATTGCTATATATATATTTTAGATTAGTATGTACTAAAAGCTCAATCGTGGGCCTGGGCTTTATAGTGCAGGTAATTGAGACCAGGTGGCAAACAGGAAGTTCATCAGTCCCGTATACGGGGCTGATGGGAAATGTAGTTCTAGATATCGGTTAGTATTCTGGCGAGGCCAGCAGGGAACGGAGCTGGAACCTCCTCCGTAACAGTCATGACTAATTTATTAATGACTTAGAATATTCTTTATTAAAAAGAAAAAATCACTTGACCCAATGTTTTACCAATGATCCAATAATCTAGTTTTTGTTGTTTAACTACTCAAACACTTATTTTAAGTATAAATCATTTTATTTATATGTATTTGCAATACATATAAATTTTCTGCTTAATTCATTAATGCTGCTGGGGTCTTTGTAGCGGTGTAATGTATTTGTCAAAATACAAAAAAGTCAGCACCTGATTTTTTTTCCGGACAGACTGGCCCATGAGGCATTTAATCAGCAGCCCATTGGCTTTCATCTTAATTGACATTGGGCTGGAATAATCAAATCTTTAATCAACTCCCTTTTTGGGCTCTGTTCAAGTGTGCAGCATCAGTGTGCATCTAAATAGTCAAAGAGAGATCAAGAAGAAACGCAAGGCACAGAGACACTGAGAAATTGCTTAATAAAAGAAACTTGAGACCGATGTTGGAAAATGTGTCAAAATAACGGACATGTTTTCTGCCATCACGCACAGTGAGGAGGATAAGGAGTGGGAGAGAGATGAGTGAGAAATGAGTGTAGAGCTTGCAGTATGCAGAACTGCTTTCACTTAGGCTATGTAATAAGTGTAGATACTCCTTGATTAAACTGAGCCAATAACACAAACTTGTGATGATAACGCAACACAATGGGTGTGGGTGTGGGTGTGGTTAGCTACCATGCTATAACATCTCGTTGTCATAAGGTGGCTAGGACAAATAACAGATCTTTAAACTATTTTTTATGTTAAGCTAAAAGTTTTAATTTTAAGTGTCTCTGATACGTTGCTTTATTGAAATTGAAAACATTATTTTGTTCATCACTATTAACAGTGGCAGTATTTTTGTTTTGTTCATTGATTGTCTTTGTCATTGAGAGAGAGTGTCAGTGAGAGAGAATGTCAGTGAGAGACAGGAGAGTGTCAGCACAAGAGAGGAGAGTGTCAGCGAGTGTAAGCAAGAGATAGGAGAGTGTCAGACTGTCTGCGCCTGGGTTCTCTTCCTCACCATACTTGACAGAGAAAGGAGAGTGTCAGTGAGAGAGTGTCAGTAAGAGAGAGTAGAGTGTCAGTGATAGATAAAGAGTTTCACGATCTCGGTGTGGTCTGCCTAGGTTTTGTTGTCTTGTGTTCGTTGTTCGGGTGCTTTGTTGTCCTGGAGCACGTTCGTTTGTTTTGACAGCTTGCCATGTGGCTCTGCTGTCATTGTGGTGTCTACCCCGCCCCTCTTGTTGTCCCTGTTAGCTAATTTTCCCCGTCACCTGCACCTTGTTTGGTCCTAATTATCTCCCCTTTATTATACCCTTGTGTTTTCTGTCTTGCGTCAGTCCATTATTCAATGTTCGGAAGCTCTGACGATCTAGCAATTTGCGCTGATATTCAAGCCGTCTTGTCTTGCTTATTTTTTCCCTAGTCCTGCCAGTCTAGCTTTCCTGTCTTTTGTCTTTTTATTTTAATCTGCCTGCCCTCTAGGATTCTCACCTGCTCTCTGCCTTGGCTGCTCTCTGCCTTGCCTCTCATATGGCTTTAATGCTTTTATGGAATAGGAGTTGGTATACATATTCAAGGGCGTGCAAAGATGGGTGCTATTTGTGATCGTATGCAGTGGGCTGGTCTGGGCCAAAATGCTAGGGCCTAGCCCAGCCCTGACTAATGCAAATAATGCAGTGCAATCTAACTGCATGCTTTAGGTTTTCTAATGGTTTATTTTCAGGGCTTTGCAGGAAGCTGCTCAGTCAGTTGTAAAAGAATGCATTGTGACAGCTTTTTTGGAAAATGAAAAAATGACACAATGTTGCCTAGTGGTTTTAAATATACAAAATGCTAGTATCTGTATCGCTTAACATATTTTTCTTGCAGTTAGAAGTTTCAATTATATTTGGTCTTTCTTTAATGTTGTGCAAACCACCACAACAAACCTGTAAGTCTTTAAAAAACATGAATAATAATAATCAGTTTTTAAATCACAATCACAGTTTTTATCAGAGAAGGCAACATTTTTTTTTTCTCCAAATCATGCAGCCCTAGACTGAGCTGATGACACTGTGTCAGTTTTAAAATATTTCTGAAATAAACCTGTTTCAAAACTACCTGCCATTACATCCAATGTTATCTGATAAATAATGATAGATCCAAACAGATGGGAGTTAGATGGGATTTAGTATGACTAGAAACAAGTTTGACAGATATTATTGTCACAAATCTGTAAGGCTCTACTCACAGCCAATCACCAACCACCTGGGTACCCTGGATATCCAGCTGGGTGTGTGCTTTCATTGTTAGAAGGATCACTCAAAGTCTCCAGGGTTGTTAGGGTAAAAGATGGACTTTATTATCAGAGATATAAAGCCAAGTCAATCTGCAGAGCAACTCCCACACAACGTAGAATTTTCTACTTTGTTTATTAAAAAGAGAGTCAGGGTCCTCACCATGTGCATTCCTTTGTGAGAATTCATGATCCACTAGCTCCTGCATCTGTAAGAACACTCAAATCAGTTATTCAAGTCTCCTCGTCATAATGCTCATTTAACAGTTAATTTACCAATTCTACTATGTTTTATCAATAAACATAACCTCAATAACGTTCTCCTGTTGTTTGAGTCTAATTACCATAACACAAGACCAGACCTAGTCCGAACTGTGCAACCATGAGCAACAAGGATCTATTAATGTTCTCCTGCACTTCTGAGACGTCTTTGGCAAATCTCCTAGAGATACTTTAGTGGGTGAGCAATTATACCATTTGAAACAAAGAAAATGTTAATCTATTCGTGATTAAGCTTGTAGAGTTTGCACCCTGGCAGCTTTTAGTGGATGGAACGAGAGTTTGCTCCTCATAATGACAGGGACTGAACCCTCAACTGCGGCTGCATTTGGCCTCCTACGATGACGCCATTGGTTTGAAACCGTTTATACATTTTTCCATCCGTGTATCCAACCAAGTCAAAATCATTATGAAAGGCCAACAGGTTTAACAACACCATCTGCATTCACCCCAGCCTGAGACCCTCAGCTTTCTAAAACCAGTCAACAAACCTATGCAGGTTGAATATTTAGGTTGAGAGGCAGAGGAGGTGGACCCAGGGTCTTTGTTTATATTGTGGTGCTGGGGGGCATGTTAGGTCTACATGCCCCATACGTCCTCCAGGTCTTGTCGTGAATTATATCCTGTCTCCCTAGATCGGTAAAACTTCCCTTACGGCTGAAATAGTCCTATCTATCCCTGATGTGTCACTTCCAGCATGTGCTCTACTCGACTCTGGGTCAGCCAGAAATTTTATATTCAGGAACCTCTGCCACCAGCTAAAGCTCCAGAAAAGGGCCACTGAGACCACCTACCAAGTCCAGTCCATCACAGGGAAACCACTAGATCGTTGACATGTCCTTTATATGGTGGGACCCATACAACTTTGCCTGGGGCTTCTCCACACTGAATTCAACAACCTCCTTGTTCTAGAGAGATCCTCTGCTAATGTCATCCTTGGGCATCCCTGGCAAATTCAACATAATCTATTGATCTCTTGGGGCACTGGGGAGATCCTGAAGTGGGGTGACACCAGAGTCACCTTAGATCCTCCTTGTGAACTCCACCTCCGTCAAAAGCCCAGCTGAACTACAATCAGCAGACATTCCAGCATGTTTCACCCCTTTCAGTGAGGTATTCTGCCCCAAAGGAGCCTGCAAACTTCCATCTCACCAGCCATGAGACTGTGCCATCAACGTCATTCTGGGTAAACCAGTGGTTAAAACCTATCCACTTTCCATCCCAGAGCAAAAGGTCATGAAGGACTATATTCAAGAAGCTCTACAACAAGGCTGTATCTGCCCAGCTACATCCCCTGCTGCTTCTAGCTTCTTCTTTGTGGCCAAAAAGAACTGAGTAAAGAATTAAATAAATGCCCCCTCCGTTTTCCCAGATTTTTCCCTTGGCCGTCAGGAGCAGACCGTGGTGGGGGATATTGTCACGGATCTGCCAGGCTCTACTCATAGCCAATCAGCCAAGCCCAACAACATTGCACCAGTTCACCAGAATAATGATCACTTGAACCTGCATCCCATTATCCCACCAGTTATAAGCACAGAGCCACCACTCATTGTCCGATCTTGTTAATTGTAAAGGACAACATACCTGTTACTCCATGCTACAGCAATCTCTCCTGTGTTGTTCCCTCATTAATTCCTCATTCCAAGTCTCCTGTGTGTCTGTTGTCCTCCTTCTTTCAAGTGTTGAAAGAACTCACTTGTTCTTCTCAGAAAATGATGCATAGTTGTCACATGCATTTAACTTGACTTTTTTGAAGTCTGTTCTAAGTCTTTTGTAAGTGACACACTTCCTGCTGCCAGCTGGTGGCACTATAACTGTGATTTACATGTTAATTTGATGTACATCACTCAGATACAGATACACAGATATGAGGCACTTCCTGTTCCATTTATTGCCATAAATTGATTGCGTCACCATGGCAGCCCCTTTTTACATGTCAACAATCCATTAACAGTTTAGTATTTTCAATATCTCTTCTTTTAATGACCAATTAGGAAGCAACTTGGGTAAATTTAAAGGATCAAAAAATGTTTTAAGTGACATACTTCCTGCCCGTTGATGAACCTATGACTGTCATTTTAAAAAGCCACCTCTATATCATCACTCCCTAGGACTAAACATACAGCTCAAGTTTCAACAAAATCAGTTAATGCACACTAAAGATATGAGCCACTTCCTGTATCTATATTTTGCCATAAATTTATTGCGTTGCCATGCCAATAACGTGAGATATCAAAAATCCCTTCAAAATTTAGCATCTTTAATGTCTTGGCATAATATTTGCCAAATAATGAGAACAATACATGTACCAAGTTTGGTAACCCTGTTACTTTAGTCAAAAGAGGGATCTACAGACTCACCAACCAAACGTGAAGTCAACCTTTTACACAGCCTTTTTCCTTCTGTTTGACTTCATTCACCAGTTACGGTTTGTCTTCATTCTGTTAAAGTCACTATGAAACGGAAGTTGTTACAATCTGAATAAAACAGCTTTTGGAATGAAACGTAGTGCAGAACCTGATTTTGTCCTTTACAAACTGATTGGATTGTTAGTTGGAGGGGTAGACACTAGCCCCATCCATGTACTAAAGCTTACATCATCAAGAGAAGAGATGTTGTTTCGTGGAGTTAATGTTTATGATTACAAAAGCATGTGAATTTAAGAAAATGACTTGGAAAATGGATAAGTTATTTATACTAAACACTGCAATGTTCCATAAAAGTAAGAATAGTATATTTTGATTTCATGGTGGATTATGGCTAATTAAATCTATTTTTTGCCCTCAGATCAAAAAACAGCAAAATGATGTCATGGGATTTCTGGCAGCCAATAAGATTGAGTTTGAGGAATGTGACATTGCAGCTAATGAAGAGAACAGAAAATGGATGCGGGAAAATGTTCCAGAGGATTCCTGGCCAACCACAGGGAATCCTTTACCTCCTCAGATATTCAACAACGAGAAATACTGTGGGGTGTGCACACATGTTATTCATGAATTAATATCACATGTAGTGCTAGCAACTCACATCATTACATAAATCCATCCTGAACTGTAGTTAACATCTTGGACATTATTTATTAACTTCACAGACATTTCAATTAGCACTAATTTTATAGGTTTGTTTTGAGTGCAAGGACTACATCCAGTCAAGTAAGTTTTGATGATAAAACCTAGGTTATAGGTTAAATTAGTATGCGAATTAAGTGCATAATTGTGAAATGTGATGAACTGAAAATCAGAGCCCAGTTGCTTGAAAACCCCTAAGTAAGGGTATCCTTTAGGGTAAAAAAATTCTCAGAGGGAAGGGATTTCTTTAAGAGCGTTTTGTGATAAATTTTGTAAAAAATGGCAACAGAGAAGTGTTTGCTATAGTTATGAAACCGCTCACAGTAAACGGAACATACCTTGCTGAGGCATACAATCATATGTGATTTGAGAAATTCACTGGATAAGCAGGTTTCATTCACACATACAGCTACTCAAACAGTCTTTGATTCCCAATGCTGACAGGAAACAACTGAGGTGCTCTTGAGCATGTCACTTCACTCACTTTTAAAAATCTAAATATTTTGACCAGTCATTTTAAAAGACATCAATTATCTCTCAGCACATGCTCCACTGTTTCATTCACATTACAAAACTACCATAAACCATCTTCACATGCTCCAATTATAAATAAATATGTGACCCAGTGAGTGACCCAGCTCTAACATAGTTACAATTATCTCATATTTCCTTTTTCTGATACTAATATTTTTTTTGGTAACCACTGCAATAGTACCATGGGCTACATGCAAAAGTAAAATACATGCATACATAAAATATATACAATTATAAATATCAGAAGTTTACAATTTACACAACTCTACGTCAGCAGTCTCCCAGCAAGCAAGCCAACAGGGTGACAGTCGCAAGAAACCAAAACTCCAATGATGTATACATGGAGAAAAAACCTTGGGAAAAAACAGGCTCAACTGGGAAGGCCAGTTTTCCTCTAGCAGGTTAAAGCTGCAATTTGTAACTTTTTTGAATATGAAGAGTTTTATAATCATTATATATCATTATAAGAACTCTGGCTGCTGCATTCTGAACCATCTGGAGTTTTTTAATTAATCTTGCAGGGCAGCCACCAAGTAGAGCATTGCAATAATCAAGTCTTGATGTCATGAATGCATGAACTAATTTTTCAGTGTCTGGCTTAGAGAGCATGTGTCGAAGTTTTGATATATCCTCTAATATTGTTTTAAAATGCTATTAGAGTGTGTATATATTGCATGTTAAGGGCACTGAGCTTTGGTATATTTAAGGCCTGGAAAGCCTTTCACACCTCTTACTCACTGTCAAGTGGCCAAGACCACAAGGTATTTGGAAATGCCTAAAATCTCTACTATAAAGTGGTAGAGTGGTAATTTGAGTGGTAAATAGAGTGGTAATTTGCTCTGATTCTGCAGCTATCTAGTCTTATTTCCTCTATTCACATCAGTCCTACAATTATACAGCCACCATTTACATAGTATATATTGATGTTTGGAACATTAATCTTAGTAGATATAGCAACACCAAATTCAGAAATATGTGTCCCCACACTGTATCTCCACATTTTGGTCTTTGTTCATATACAATGATAAATTTCTTAAAAACCTAAACTTTGAATGTTTTCTTAAATACTATTTAAGCATTCTCAATTTTTCCAATGTCTTTTTTGTCTCTAGTATATATAAAATCTATTTAAATTCCAGGACAACCCACATGTAACGAAGAGTCAGATGAGTTAGGATCCATATGCAGCTTCTTTATTATAATGGTCAACAGGTAAGGTAAGCAACAGCAAACAGAGGTAGCAGAGGCAAAGCAGTAGAGTAATCGTAAACCCTGTCCCATATCTCCTCATTTCTCTGAAGCCGCTCAGTTACTGAATGGAGTTCTGTAGGCTCGCCGGACCAGGCGAACAAGGGAGGTTGGAAACCGAGTACACATTTGAAGGGCCTTAGTCCAGTTGAAGGTTTAACGAAGAAGTTCTGTGCATACTCGGCCCACAAATATCTGCTCCAGTCAGTCTGGTGCTCCTGACAGTAAGACCTTAAGAACCGTGTGACCTCCTGATTATGGCGCTCAGTTTAGCCATTCGACTGGGGGTGATAACCTGATGTAAGACTAATGTTAACTCCCAGACTCTTAAAAAAGGCAGACCAGACTCAGGAGGTAAATTGAGGACCTCTGTCAGACACAATGTCCTCGGGTAGACCAGATAAAATCTGAAGACATTATTACATAAAAGTTCAGCAGTCTCAAGAGAAGTGGGAAGTTTGGGGAGAGGAATGAGATGACAGGTCTTTGAGAATCTGTTGATCATTGTTAGAATTGTGGTATATCCTTGAGAAGAGGGCAAATCTGTTATGAAGCCTGGTCACACAATGTGTGACCAGGGTCATTGGGGTATTGGAAGAGGTTGTAATAAGCCTGTGGGGAGTTGTCTGGGAGTCTTTGAGCTTTGGCAAACAGCACATTGATGGATGTATTTGACTGTATCTGGAGTGAGAGAAGGCCACCAGTCACAGTTCTTGAGGATTTCAGCAGTAGCGGTGATACCTGGGTGACCCGAGCTGGGTAGATCATGGATTAGTGAAGTTAGACGTTTACAAAATGGTTCAGGTACAAAGGTCAGATTGGGTGGGCATGACCGTGAACTGAAACCTGGTAAAAAATAAGGCCCATCTAGCCTGTCTGGGGTTAAGCCTTTTGGCGGAACACAAATATTCTAAATTCTTATAATCGGTTAGATCGATCTTAAACTGAACTGATCGATTTTCGGCTCTCTTAAGAGGACCAAATGTGGTCATACTTCAACGCTGTGGTCATACTTCAGCGCTGTGGTCATACTTCAGCTTTACAGAAGTCCTGAGGATAGTCATCTAAAACGGTTCATCCTCTATCTATAGCTGAAGTGTGTCATGTCTGTGGCACCAAACTGAACTGCAAAAACTTTCAAGAGATTTTCTGAAAACCTGTTTGTCACTGATTGGTCAAACAGACAGTCAAACCTACATTATTGGTTGAACCAACATTATTTTGTCTGGCACTTTTTAAAATGAACCTTCAAATAACCTGTTTACAGTTGACTCTGTATATTAAGCTGGTAGGAGGCTGTTAAATCGTCCACAAAATGACACTTACAAAAATGGGTCAATTTCATGAAAATAATGTTAAGCAGCAACCAACCTCCTC
>JAZGTI010007487.1:0-21584 GCA_036877585.1 Botia kubotai | reverse complement strand
ATAGTTCACAGCACTGGAGAAACACACTGACCTAATAAACTGAACTCATTTAAACATTTGTCATCCCATTAACCCATTAATCGCCAGTTTTTCCCGAGAGACCTCTTAGAATCCTCGACACTTCTATATGCACGTATATTTTTGTGTAGGCATACTGTACAGTTTGGCATTAAAGATTATTAACCCTGCTTGTGCTTCCCAAACGTTTTGTATTTGCATAAAAAACGTGCTTATTTAAGAGTGTGTATGAAGTGATTTGTGACGTTTGATCGTATTGAAGAAAGTTTGAGAGTCATTTTCTATTCACGATATAAATACACAGAAATATGTGTTCTTGTAGCTCAACTGGTAGAGCATTGGGATTGCATCGTAAAGGTTAAGAGGGTACGTTGCTTTTGATAAAAGCACCTAAAAAATACATAAACGTAAATATGCCTTTTTTTGATCGCTGCCCTAATGCTATTACTGTTAGATAGATTTACCTCATAATAATCTCTGTCTACCCACCACTTACTAAAGTACATGTAAGAGTATGTCAGGGTGAAAAAGTTGACTGCTGGAAAGCCAGAGCTTTACGATCACACAAAATGTTGCGTCGGTAATATTCGTAAATATATTTTTAATGGGGAAATTTTGACCTGCCCCCCCACTAGACCTGTGATTTTCTACGTCAGTATCCAAACACGTTCCTGTTGCTTGTAATGATCAATTCCTCATCACACAGTCATGCATTATGTGATGAAAACCGTTGTGATCGGTCTGGGAAAATAAAACACTCAAATGTGTGCGTTTACTTTAATAAAACCATATATTTTTTATGCGCTTTATACACTTTGTTACAAAATTGTACTAAAATTTTTAAATCAGTTTTTGGTCAGAGAATATTTAATCGTCTCGTGTGCAATTATCACGTATTTACAAAGTCTCTTATTAGTGATCTCCAAAAATGAGAAAAAACAACAACAACCTCACAGACACTCTGAACATAAGACATGGCTTAAAAGATAAATATATTAGTCAATAAATATTCAGAGAACATATTTCCATTTATGAAATGTGCTGCTATACAGATACATATAATATACACAGATCAAGCTCTAACGTTTGTAAAATGATAATGGAGAAAATAATTATATCTTTAAAAAAAAATTAAAAAATATTAATTTTTGTACACATTGTTTATACAATCTTAAGTGCTACAAACGATACGAAATATTAAATAGTGACTCAAGTACCCAGAAGAAATGCTATGTCTGCAGTACATATCTATATATGCAAGGCAAGAGTAGATTCTCGCGCTATACGGCACTGTTTTAGTCTATGTATAAATAAAGTTATTTCAAAATGACCACCTGTGTAAGCTGTATGGGTACATTTCATAGAAACAGTATAAAATACTCTGTAAAACCAGAAAGGCATGATGATATGATGGCGTATATCTGAAAAAAGCACATGTGCACGTGTGTAGTAGGTAATTATAGAAGATAATGATGTATGCTTCTGCCTTTGAAATATATATATATATGTATACATATATACACATGTACACATACATACACACAACCTGTAAATATATATATCTCACTGCATTCCAATCTCTTGAAACTATTATACTTTGGTGTCTTTGTGACGAACTGTTAGCTTGTACAAAGAAAAGAGACTAGTAGATGAACTTACCAAGGGGTCAAATACTAGCGGTCCTGTACCTTTAACACTAGAAAAGTTAGGCGCTAAATCTACCAGTGGTGGTTAGACTGAACCCTGGAGACAAACTAAACTTTGGTGTGAAGTACATACCGTGCAGTAGTCTCCACTGAACTATACGGATTTAAACCAAACTAAATGAAAGCTTTTTGTCTTGGTCTGTTTCGGTACTAAAGAGATCAAGGCCCTGAGAAAAACAGAAAAAAATGTTACGCTTAACCTATTTAAGCGTTCAGTAAATGACCTCTGCACCTGTTGCGCACTCCCTCCGCGTTCTTGAAATGTTCCATTTTGGTTTTTATTTAAACGAAAACATTTAGTGAATCGAGATGTAATCAAGATGTACTATTTCATATTGCCCGCGTGCAATTTCGAACGAAGAGTGTAAAATGACCATTCAAATCATGACAGTTAATTAGGTGGAACTCATAATCTAAATTCTCATAAGAAGTTAGTCATTTACATGTACAAGCGTTTCCCTGGTCCTAGTCCAATCAAGAGAGACGCATGCATATAACGATGCTCTACCCTCTCAGTATGACTCACATTTATGATACTGATGTAGCACGCTGAGGCATATCCAACGTGAAATGAACAAATAGCTTTACACTTTCACCTCTTGTTACTTCTCAAACTGTTGTGTTTATGACAGATTCTGAAGGCCACAGGAATGAACAAGATCAGCACACACACACACACACACACACAAAATAATACAATGTAAAATCTTGATTTGAAACTCAAACTCTTTCTGATAAGTACACTCCAAAGTTCTGATAACAGCTATTAAATGTATTGATTTTAAAGAGCTGCATCTCAGGGCTTGCTATCAGAGCCCTGATCCATCGAAAGATGCGTTGCTGCCCCCTTGTGTGTTAAGAACGCCATTACACTGAGGGGGAAATAGTGTTCTGGCCTCTTCATCGTGTGGCTGCTGATACATTTGACCTCTACATTGTCCTGAGGTGAAAAACAAGTCACAAGTCTCCTCAGAAGTCCTCTCCTCCATCTCCAAGGTAAGTCTAGGAGGAAGTAGACTTGTTTGTTGTTCTGGACCCAAGCCAAATTCACAGTCTGTATCCTCAGGAATTATGGGTATTCGCTGAGCGAGTTCGCAGCAGCTTTGCGGCATGCAGCCGTCGCTGTCCGTCTGGGCGTACTGTACGTTAACTGAACAGTCTTCAGCATAATGACTAGCACTTCCACGGTGTACAGTCATCTCCGTGTAGAAGCAGCAGGGCAGTCCGTCATAGCTAATGCGGTCTGGAGATGACAACTGCTCGGTGCTAACGCTATAAAAGTTCTGCGGAGAACCGACAGCAACAGCTTGAGATTCTGCACCCCACCTGCAATGTCCTTCCCCGTCCTGTCCTTTATGTTCCAAATTTAATTTTGGTACCTCAAAACAGCAGCTGCAAGCGACCCCCGGCTCTCCGCAGTGCTTCACCGAGCCATGGCTTCTTTCTGCTGCGGTGCCCTCTAGAGGCCCAGCTGAGGTAGTGCTAGTAAGTTCCCTGGTTTCCACAGAAGAGTGGTTACTACAGCTGGGCTCCAGGCTGCAGTTGGAAAGCTGGTCCCCAGAACTGTAACACGCTCCAGCGGGAGGCTGCAGACAGTCCATCATTCCCGATATGGCAGCTGGAACTTCATCTGTTGGAGGGGTGGGGGAAAACACGGTTCCCGGCTCTCCGGCCGAGCCCCGGCACGGACTCTTACTACGGTACACATACGGATCGTAATCGCTGCTCAGCGAACTGCGGAACGTCGAACAGCTTCCATACACGCCCTGGTTGCTGACTTCCGTACAATCCAACATGGAGTCACTGGAGGAGCAGTGACACTGACCCGAACTGCTGCTGCTGTCGCTACCGGGACAATCCGCGAGGTAACCGCTACACACCGAGCGGTGTCCATGGTAACAACTGAGTCCCGAGGTGCTTCCTGAGTCACCCAAGCGAGAAGAGGAGGCCGGGGCCATGTGCACCACAGTGGGGTACAAGAGTCCCGGCTGGAAGGGTCGACCGTGACCTTTGTGGAGTCCGTTGCTAGGCTGACCTTCCGGTTGTGGAAAAGTCAAGCCCTGAAAGTAGTAGTGCTGGTACATGGTCTCATACTGGGAAAAGCAGGCAGCACGGGAAAAGTTGCGCCCATGGAATTTGGGCCGTTTAAAAGTATGGGTTTGTGGGTAAGCGGGGGTGCGATGCTCCAGACCACAATGGTGGGGGTTTAGCCCGTGGTCCAGGTGGAGGGCGGGGTAACCCCGTATAAAGGAGGACTGGGATGGATAAAGGCCCTGCTCAGGGTGCTGGTCCACTGTTAGAACAGTGATGGGGTTGCCATGGGGATCCATACTGGTGCGTGTGGGATAGGCCGTCACCTGTCCAGCTCTGTGCACTCTGCCTGGGTAGTGAACGGGGAGGATGACTCGCTGCTGACGACTGTGCACCGGATTTCCCGGATCAAGACAAACAGCACCTGGATTTCCCTTCTTTTGCTCTGGGAAGAAAACCAAAATGCACAGATTAGAAACTAAATCAAGGCAGCATTGGATGCAAAAACCATAAAGCCCTTTCTCCCCCAGTTTCCAATGCTCACCAATGATGTTATGTCTGCAGTGGGGGCAGGTGTGATGCTGCAGTAGCCACGGATCCACACATTTCTTATGAAAACGATGAGCACAGGGGATCACCCTCAACTCCTGTAAGCGGGGAACAGAAGGGTGACGAAAGGGTCAGATTCATCATCATGTTCTTGTGGGCCTTTCATATTATAGGGACATCATGCAACATCTGCAGGCCTAGAAAAACAGATTTTTCTGTGGATTGCGGCTATACCTGTTATGTTTAATGCTTTACCAAGTCATAAATCATCTCAAGTAACTATGATTATGAAAATATATGTTTCCAAAACGTCAAAGAATTCACTTAAAAATAAAAAAATAAGATATTTAGATATCGTCCTTTTTGGAACTTGCTTCCCAAATCATCTCTTTCAGCCAACAAAAGTGTGGATTGAAACGAGGGTGAGTAAAAGATGACAGATTTTTTCTATTGAGGTGAGCTGCTACTTTAAGAATGCAACGTTTAACCACACGTCAACAGCAGATGGCGCCACAGCTGCGGCACTGCAGTTCTGTACCAGGGGTGCTGAAAACCATCCTAAAGCCAATGTTTAGGAAAATAACGGCACAATTTCAAAGCACGATGGATTTTTGCACAGAACACATGATAAATCCACTTCCATCATTCTGACCTATATAACTTCACTACATAAACTATATAACCTAAACTAGTGACATTCTTGAAACTTTCCCAGCGATCTTACAGTCTGAAGGCTCGAGTTTACAGATCTCACCCACCAAAAGTCATTCTCGGTCCCCAAGCATGACTCACCCCCCCTCCCCCTTCCGCCCTGCTTTTGTTGCTTTTCTTCCTCACAGAAAAAGCCTTTGATGCCATTGAGTCTTTTATATTGCCACTTCCTGTGAGCTTCCCGGACGCCTTGATTTCTTTATGTGCTTTTTTTAGCATGACACACAACCACAGAGACGAATAAAAAAACTGCACCCCATGACACCAGCGTTCGTACTCAAGACAAAAGCACAAGGAGGCCAAAAAATGGACATCACAAAGTTTAAGATACCAGCAGCAATGATCAAGAAGCGTCACCTCGTGACCGACCAACCACAACACACAAACTAGAAAGCATGACGGCTTTTCTACGGTTTGGTACAGTACAGTACTGGCTAGGTACAGTTAGTGTGCGTTTGGTTTTGGAATACTTTTGGAAGAAAGAACCAAACAAATATTAACTTAATCATCATTAATAAAAGAGAACGTTGGCTTACGTTTTCTAAAAAAGTTCTCTCAAAGTTATCAAAACCATTCATGCAGTACTGTTAGCAGAACATCTTTTTAACAATATATATCATACATAAAAAGCTTAGCTTTTAAGTGGTTGTAAGTTAAAAACGTTACAGAATTTAAAAGTTTGAATAACATTCTTATAACCATTCGACAACATTGATACGACGTCTAAAATCTTAACATTTTGAGAGTTCCTTGAACATTCGAAATAATAAAATTTTAGTTTTCAGTTTTTGTTACTTAACAGAAACTTGTTAGAACAATGTTAGTAACAATGTTAGTACAATCTAAAATTGGGGGGGTTGTTCGGGAAATGTGCAACACCTTTTTACAAATTTCACCCTAGTTAACAGGAAAGGTCGTCTGCAAGACTTTATTGTTCTGAAGAACGTTACCTCGCCATCCATGTATTTCTCCAGGCAGATGGCACAGTCGGACGTGGAGCTACTGCTCAACGAATCTGATGTTCCACAGATGGTCTCCCGTTGACCTTTGACCTTAGCCTTGAACTTGCGTGTTTCCATCTTCTCCAAGGCCTGGATGGCCATCCGGTTCATGGAACTCTGGATGGTGGAGAGAAGATGGATAGAAGAGACAAAAAGGCATAAGTCAACTTCTTCAAATTACAAGACCACCTTTGTCCAGTAACCAACATGCATGACCCAAAGACGGTCAAGGCTATTAAAGCAAGATGCATGGCCTCACCTGGCTGCGTCTTTGCTTCAGTTTGATCTTGATGAGGAGGATGAGGCAGACCAGAGAGACCACAACAAAGAACGCCAGGAAGATTCCCATGTCAAAATACTCTGTAGGCTGCAGAACACAAAGGCATTAAAATGCTACCACGACAGAATTCAGAGACGATGTGTTTGTGTATGCAGAAAAACAGTGATTTGAATAAGCAACAAAGCATTAAAAATTCCACCATTATTATTTAATGATGCACAATGAGATTTCAGCACAGAAATAATTATGCATATAGACCGATGACATGTACAATCCAAACTTGTGTATTTAGAATATATAAATCTACATTCTTCAAAATCTTTATACAGCTTTAAAAGTATATCTATATTCTAATGATACTAAGGTTCATTATTAATACAGTTGGTTGGAGGGCAGTTTGTTTTTTCACATGTTCTAGTAAGGAAATAAATTTGTCACCATGTTGTTGGTTTAATAGTTTACGTGCATTTGTTCACTACATTTGAATGCGTGTAAGAGCTGGTTAATAACTCCTCACCCTCGGAGGGCGATGTTGGATTCTGGCTCGTGCAACTTTTTGCTTGTTGACGATATTCATCAGTTTAACAGCATCAGCTCCTTTGACGTAGACCACGGGCCTCTTCAGGGGGTCCTCTGACACTTGGTTGAGCTGTAGGATCGAATGGAAGTTAACGTCAATCTTAAGAGAAATAATATTTGAGGCTGTCAGTCCAGAGCAGATCTGACAACTATACAATATTTGATACGTACACGATCATTCAACATACATAAACACATATACAGTATGCAAAGTTGCTTTCTGCATTAAAGGCAAGATTTTAGCCCCACAAGGTTAACTGGTCATACGTTTGCAGGGAACGCTATAATTCAGAGATTTTTCCATGACCCAGAAAGCAACATTTTCCTCATTTTCATTGTCAACATTGTTAGACACAAATCAAAAGTTTTAAATAGTTTCCAATGTGTCCAGATTTGTCAAAATGTTTGGCTGCAAAAATCTTGAAAAACTCAATAGACAAAATAGACACAAAAAAATGACCTAAAACAGCTAGTGATCACGACGCGGCAATATCAAAACACATCATGTTGCTAACGGCAGGGCACAGCCTCACATCCGAAGATGCACGCAGCAAAATACATGTAATTATTCGAATGAATAACCTTTCCGATCGTTATTCAATCTGGAAGAACCACGTGGACCTGGTTGTCAGGGAAAAAGTCTCCACGGCAACATACACCCATGTGAAAAGCAACCTATAGAGTCCAGACATGGAAAGTGTGGTTGGCTTTTTCTGTGTACAGGAGGAAAGTAGTAGTAAACCAATTGCATGTTGCAAATGTGGACGCTCAATTTAGCCATGTAGCTCCTCAGACTGCAGCTCCAGTCTGTAATTTAAAAAACCTGAGGGAAATACCAGAGATACTCAGGCCTCTATTTCTCCCTCTGTCGTCATGTCTCCCATGTGAATTAAGGGGAGTTGAAAGATAGTCTTTTGAGTGTTGTTTTCCCCCTCTTATTTTTCGGGTCTGTTGGGTTTTCATTCAAGAAAATAACGAACGAAAGACCCGTTTTTTTCAAATGGGTTTTGCTGTTGCATTCGAAATATGTGTTTCCATGGTGCACATATAATGTAGCGATGTCTTTAAAATTTGTGCTCCTTCACTTTATATAGGAAATGTCGTTTTTAGAACGTGCTTATCTGTCGTTACTTGAGAGAACATTTTTGTGGGGCTCTAAATCTAGAAAGTTCGTTTTATTTGGACAAGTAAGTAATGAAACGGGCAAAACCTGTTACTGCGATGCTTAACTATTGTGGACTGGAAGTGTTCTGGGTGGTTGCTGGGGGGTTGCTAGGGTGTTGCCTACCGGCTTGGATGTCAATAGCCCAGCCTCCAAGTCTTTACAATGTTCTAATCCCTACATTTGTGTAACAGCACACCTTGTTTCTATTCACAACATCTTTGAATAGAAAAGAGAGGGAAAACGAATGTGGACAGAACTAGGTTAAGATCTAGGGTAGGGAACTCGGGTTCGATCTAGCAGGTGATGATAAAAGACTTTTCTCCTAATGCTTTTTCTACGTGACTACCAAACTCTCCTCGTTCTCCCTAAAGCCCGGAGGCTTTAAACTGTAATCTGTGTGGCTGAGGAGGGAGAATGAGTCTGGACAGAGGTGCAGGGCTCTGGAATGCACAGCAACGATTCCTTTCATGTGGTCGTACAGAAGCTCTTTTATCTCATCTGTACAGCGTTTACAACCCAACGAGGGAGAGGAAAAAAGAACAGCAAGTCTGGGCCTGGCAAGGAAGAGAAAAATGCCACAGTAAAAGGGAGGGGAGTGGAAATAAAGCCCCTTGCTCTCTCTCAAAAGCAGAGGCAAAGAAAAGGACTTCCACAGAGTGGACTTCTCCAGAAACAGTGGTGAGGATACATGCTGTTTGCCAAAAATGGCGACTGCATTGGGTACATGAAATTTAAAGGGTTGTGGGCAATAGATTCAATTAGCAAAAATGACAAATTCTGGGTTTTTTTTTAAAAACAATAACACAGAAAGCTGCTATAAGTATATAACTGATTTTTGCATCCGAACTACATCCAAATTCGCATACTATCCATTTTAAATATTCACACAATTAAGATGGTTTATCATGAATCAGAAATATAAATCTAGTATGGCATCCTATGTTTTCTCTAGTCCCAGCCACAGGACTGATTCCTTGGAAACATGTTACCATAGAAACTGCTAATATCTAAAAATGACGATTCGCTGATACCCAGCTAACAATTTTATGTTGTAGGAGCGTTCTCCTAATGCTTCCATTACGTAACAATAATATTAAAAATGTAATTTTGAAAGTTCCGCTAACAACCTAAGAATAAAAATTGATAAGTAAAAAAATACTACTAATGTTACTGCAGAAATGTTTTCTAATAACAAGAGAGATTTTTCAAAGAATGTTAGCCAATGTTCTGAGAACATTCCTTGTTAGCTGGTTAAGGATCAAATCAGTTTGAAGTCATCGTGACATCTGTCACATGACGTACGTTATTGACAATCCCATCACTCACCTGGTCAATGGCGTCTGGATTCTCAGAGACATCAAAGATAACAGCCGTGGCCCCTCTCTGAACGGCTCTCTTTGCCTGTAGGACGGATGACACACAGGAAATTCTCATTTAGCAAACCCTTAAGCTCCAAACACTGAGAGAACACTGGAAACACAAATCAAAACAGTAAAGCACACAGTAAAGCATTATTCCAATCGTAGCAGTTACGAGGAAAGACAACAAATTAGAAAACAAGAGACCGTGAGACCGGATACCCGAAATGCTTAAAACATGAGGGCAGATTTGCAGGGAGTAACATTGTGTTCCACATCAAAGCATTTCTTAAATTAAAAAATTCATGTTTATTTAAAAGCAGCCGGCCTGTTTTTAAAGACTGCCCGCTCCTTCCTCGAGGCCTAAGTAAATATTTCCACACCATGTTAAATGTCCTATCGCGGCGCCTTCTGTTTCACTCCCAACCAACAGAGGTCGCTCTAAGACTTTAGCTGGACAGAGCGCACACGAGTCGGTGCATGTGCACGGAGCAACAACTGTTAAGATACTTTGTAATGGTTCAAGAAGTTTTATGTACGTAACTACAGTTCGAAGCTTTGATCACATACAGTTAGTTGTGCTGTAATTGCTTCATTTGTTCATTGTTTTATTGACGCACAAATGTACATTGGATTATTTTTGTTTGTTTGTTTAATAGATGGTCGACGTAAAGTAAGCCAGAATCGTATTTTGTTTACACTGTGACTGCTGGGTACGTTCCAACTCAAAAGGCATGGCACCACTCCAAGCCCAAGGCATTCTGGGTACTATGAGATACATGGCCTTTCCACACACTGCTTGTGCATGACAGTGACTGTTTAAACCACAATGCAAGTATCCACAGTTAGTCTTACACTTTCCATACATGAAGTAAATCTCACGCTAAACCTTGTTTAAATACGGTCGGATAAATAGGATGTTTTAGTTTAGAATGTAATCGATTTTAATCATCAACGTTTAATGTAATAGTCTCGTGAAACAAGGATTTAAGAGCATATGATAATCTAATATCGTGTTTTTGACCAAAAAAAATCCTATCGACGAGAAGCCAAAACATTCATTTGTTTTTTAACCATAAGCATTCATTTTAAATTATATTACATTGGATTATTAACTAAAACAAAAACTTGGAACATTGTTAAAAATGTCTGTTCCAACATTCAGCATCATAAGATGGCGTCAACAAGACACAAGGAAGCCTGCAGGAAAACAACCGTTAAACAGATTGCAATGAATATTCTGTGATCATTTACTCATGCCATTCCAAAGCTGACAAATCTCAGTTTCAGCTGACAGTCTTCTCAGTCTCAGTCGTCTGTACAAGACAAAATATGGCTTTTTAAAGAATGTCCGAGCTGTTCTATGGACAGAGACAGGTTTCAAAATATCTTGTGTTCCACAGAAGTCCATCATATGGGTTTATTTTTGTCAGGTGAGAACTTATGCAGAATTAAAGTGTCTGCTAATAAACAGATAGATGTATATGCAAAAATACTACTCAACTGAGCTCAAACAGAGGGCACAGTGAAACCTTCGGGTGGTTTTACGCCCATACTGTATTTGTGACATCATGACCACACTATTTAAAAAAGGAAGCAAAGCTAGAGGAGGTCATTACACTGAGCTCCCATGGGAACCAATCACAGATCTAATAGTTGTGATGTCATACATTTGGGCTGCAGCATGTATACGAGCTTGCGACGCATTTTAGAAACTAAACACCATCTGTTTCTTCAAGACCAACCTTCAGTATATGTGTTAAGGGCTGTGTTCCTAATGGAATGTTAGCATACTGCCCATTTTTAAAAAATAGTAGTATGCAGTACACAAGTATAATTTTAAACGCTAGCACTACGCGCTACATTGGTATCACATGACCTCATTACATCATGCTTAACTCAAAAAGCAACGCGCTATTCCAAACACACCGTAGCTTCTCGCGAGTCGATAGATCGGCCCACATCTGTCCAAATGTTCAAAGAATTTCAGAGACACAATGAGTTTCATCTGCCAGCGTTTATAGCAACTCAGTCATTTCCACCTCTGACAGTTCATTATCATCCCACAAGAAAAGCTCATTTCACTGGCACTGCTGTGGCCTAATAAATCCGTCCCACATTGTGGTCCAAACATACATGCTTTCTCCATCACTGTGTTCAGAATGAAATAAAATGAGAGAAGCTCTTTTCCAGCAGAACACAGACTCTGGAACCTCAATTTTTAATCTATTATTTAAAGGATGTGCAACATTTTTTTTTGATACGAGTTGTAATTTTAATTAAAAAATGATTAAAGGTAAAGTGATGCTTTTAAAATTAAGGACAGGAATGAGGAAGAAATTAAAGAAACTCAAATTAATTCATGATACAGTGGATGATGGAAGACTTCAAACGAAGAAAACCAAGAGGAAGTTAATGACTGTTTATGTCTTGTCAAGGTTTAGATTCACACCACCGTTAAGCTGATTGACTGATCCGAAGGAATGCGGAAATGACTGATCTCTCTCTCTCTCTCTCTCTCTCTCTCTCTCTCCACCGTGTTTGCTCCACTTCAATGTGCTCAGAACACTTCAGCTTTGTTTCGGCTCTCTTGAAGATGGCAATTTTAGTTAATTATTAATAGTGCTTGATAAAAGAGCTTTAGGAGGAAACCGAGGGGTTGGGGGTAGCTGAAAGAGCAAGGAAGGGAGAGTTAGCGAGAGCAACAGAGAGAGAGAGAGAGAGAGGGAAAAATGAAAAGAGAGAGAGCGCACGTGTGGAATACGCCAGAAGAAAGAGGCATGGAATCTTCTTTGAACAAGCTCTATGTAGCGACTTGCCCCACAAAAGCAAAAAATTACAAGCTTTTTAAGAAAAACCAAAGACCACCATGAAACATCCCCTCCTCCCACACACACCTTCTTCAGGTGGGCCACCTCTAGCACAGACTCCGCCCACCAGTCAAACACATCACACCCTTTCCTGCAAAGGGACAAACATATAAATAAAAAAAGAATTAACAATAAAGTTCCATTTCCTAAATTGTCTCACATAACCAGTACTTCAGACTTATGGCAGCTTTCATTGGCCAAGGACCACCCAAAAGGTCGACCAATCACAGTTCACTTTGTTCAGCATCATGTTTCCAAGCTGACAAAGAATGCAACAATGTCTCACAGGCATCCTGCATAATGCAACCAATTAGATGACAACTTTGAAATTCCTGAAGTGTCTGTGCGCCTTACGCATCAGATGTCTGTGGGCGTGACATCTGAAGCGAGACTATTTCCCAGACAGCAATATATGTGGCTTTATTGTCACTTTTGAGTGACTGTGATCTCCAGCTGACCAATAAGTCCATTTAGAGTCCCTTAAAACATTATCTCTGTATCACTGGCCTCTCTCCACTTTTTTCTCTTGATTTCTCCTCCTGGTCTCCTCCTATATTTCGGCAGTCCTACACACACTCAGTCACTCTCTGCACTGCTATAATTAAAGTAATTAAGTGCTCAAAAAGCAAAGCTCTGCCATTCGGCTGTAATTTCAGGCTACTTCTGGCCTTTGGGTTTCCTCAAAGATAAAGGCATATTTTCCTCATTTAGAGTTTATTTACATGTGGTGAGATTTTTTTCTATCACCCTTCATTTTCTCAGAAATTGCCGAGTCATCACGCACGCAGGTCGGAGATTCTCAGAGGAAAAGAAATGGAAATAAAATAAGCAGTCGACAAAGCACAAAACGGTGTTTGTGGAAATCGGTGTGTCTGTGTAAGAGTCTGTCTGGCCTACACTTAACATCCAAATCCATAACACACTTAGCTCGAGTTTACACTGAGGTCCTGACCAGAACCACAGAACGTAACACTGAATAGACACAATAAAGCTGCTCTTTTCCTTTCATTTCCTTTCATGGTTTTTACATTGCTGTTGTGCAGGTTTAAATGCAAATGGTCTCTAAGAAAGAGAAAAAAACATCAAAATAACCTCCAAGTGTGACATTTTCCCGTTTTGGTTCATTTTACAGCTTTTACAAAAAGTTACAAAGTAGTCTTTTACAACGACACAGTCAACAAGTAATAGTCAACAGACTTGTTTACATTTATGCATTTGTCAGATGTTTTCCACAGCATCCAAAAGTCATCCAAAGCAACAAACTGTGCATTTACAATATACAATTACAATATATATATATATATATTATTAAAGCGTGTGTTCCCTGAAAATCAAACCCACGACCTTAAAACTGCACGTGTCATGCCAGCTAAGCTACTTCACAATGTACTACTGAGCTACTTTACAGAACTGCTTTACAGTACTTTACACAGAACTGCTTTACAGTACTTTACAGGAGTTTATATTACAGTACTTTACAGGAGTTTGCTTTACAGTACTTTACACAGAACTGCTTTACAGTACTTTACACAGAACTGCTTTACAGTACTTTACAGGAGTTTGTATTACAGTACTTTACAGGAGTTTGTATTACAGTACTTTACAGGAGTTTGCTTTACAGTACTTTACACAGAGCTGCTTTACAGTACTTTTACACAGAGCTGCTTTACAGTACTTTACACAGAGCTGCTTTACAGTACTTTACAGGAGTTTGCTTTACAGTACTTTACAGGAGTTTGCATTACAAACAATTGCCGTGGTGGGTACATAGTGCAGCGATGATACTTACACGTATGTAATGGGACTGAATGAGTCACACAGAACATTTTGCCAACAAGCTACAACCCTCACCCAGAACACAAACTCTGAAGGGCTTAACTCCTACCGCTTCATATTTGTCTTTCAGACAAGAGTCTATTAAAACAACAGCGGCTACAATTTATAACCATGAGTACGTGTTACAATTTAAACGATTTTTATGAGTGAAAAATGTTTATGAAGCTTGTAAAAGTTACGTTGTTGACAGCATAAACCTGGTTCCAAATTAAACTTCCTTCAGCAACACTGCTTGGAAAGACACGTAGCACATTGTTCGAAAGATTACGATTTTTTTTTTAAAAGCCCCTTTTTTCAGTGTTGGGTTTATTTATGTTTTAGATTTTTGCGTTTGAAACTTGACGACAGGTGAGGACACAAAACCCAAAAACCTGCCGTGATGTTTCAACATGCATTCAACATCTTTAAAGTAAAACTGTGATTGCCATCTAATCTTCCTATTTGTAGTTTTTTTCAGACAGAATGAAAATGTGAGTGAGTAATGCTTTCTTTATGTGTATTGTATAGCTCATATGAATTCAAAGGTAAGATTAAGTCCTGGGTGGTTCAATACGTTTTGTTTGACAAAGAGCTAATTTCTAAAACAAGCAATGTCTCTAAGAGAGAAAGTCAATGCACACCCAAATTCCTTTATTCCTTCAATCCTCGATTATCGCTGAAAAGTCTAATCTAGCTTTTGGTTCAATGCGGAATTACAAACACTACTGTCAGTCATTTCTGATTATTTAAACAGCTTTACAAACCAAAATGTCCTGATCTAGTTGAATAAGGAGTTATGGGAACGGGGAACGGTCTCAAAACATTGCCTAACATTCTCTAAAAGTTCTCTCCAAATGATCAAAAAATGTCCTTCCAGTAATGTTAGCATTTTTTTTAACGTTATATCATATATATCAAAAATTTTATAGTTACGTTGTTAGCGGAAAGTGTAAAAAAAAACAGAATTTAAAAAAATTTAATAACGTTCTTATAATCAAGCAATAATGTTAATACAATGTCTAAAAAACTGGATGTTTTTAATGTTTTTTTGGTTTTTGTTGCTTAATAGGTTTTTGTTAAAATAGTTAGCTGGGTCTAGGCCGCTTCTGTTACCTAAAACTTCTCACTAACTAAGCAAACTAGCACAATTATTCTGAGTGGTTTAACCTGACCTAAAGCCTGACTTTACAAAGGCTATTTCGAAGCATTTTCTCTGTATGCGAGATGGGAAAACTCGGTCTTAATTTGATGTCGTCATTGGTTATTTACCGTAAAAACAGGTCCTGATTTTGGCTCGGTTCGGACGCAGTGACCTAACTGAGATGACAGTCTCTTTGGAGGCCCCTGTTAAGTAGTGCAGAACTAATAGAGGATAATTTCAGGGAAGGCACCAGGAGACCCTGGACAGCAGGTCAGCGTCTTGTTTAGACCTGTTCTGAGACCAGTTTTTTGTTGCAAGCAATAACAGCTTAATGATCGAAAAGATAAGGAACATATAGAAGTACAGGCTGCTCTGAATAACTTAAAAGGCCTTAGAGGGGTCTATAGAGTTGGGTATACAGTTTAGGCTAAATAACTTTATAATAACAATGCCTTACAAGCCAGTTAACAATGTTTTGGTTGTTGTCTCACACGGGGAAACACCCCAAGATATATACTGCTCTTATCTCCTGTTGTGTATCTCTTATTTCAAAGCAGGCTTTCATTTTCCAAGCACAAAGTTCCTGTTCACTTACGAGTCCTGTTGCATAACTAAAAATTATATTTACACTTCGTGTGTGTGTGTAGAGCGTTTAGCACTGCTTGTAAGCGCCACATGTTTAGCAATGCCAGGTTAGGTTTAGTGGGGACAAAATATCATTAGCCTGGAATACTAACAATGGACGCCTATGGTGTCCTCGCTAATATAGTGAAACAAACCTGTATGTGTTTGAGTGTGTGTGTGTGAGTGAGTGAGGGGGAGCGAGAGAGGTCACTTTGAATAAAGACTGACTTGGTCACGAGGCAAATATGGGGCCCTGCAAGCACACAGGAGAAAGGCACTCACAGGAGAGAGAAATGAGTGTACATGTGTCTTTCTGCTCACAAACGGAAACAGCATTACGTGTACAGACAGACGGAAGTTCCCCTCTTGTATTTGTAGCCTTGCACTTTCTTAATTCTTTATGCAAATGCGGCCACACTGTTGTGGAGAAACAGCGCAAATCTGTTTCACCAGCAGACATACAGGTCTAAATGTTACATCCAAACTTGGCCCAAACACGCAGAATAAGAAGTCTGTGCTTTCACAAATATTCCTTACGGGTTTCCTGCCACTAAACCCAATATACTATCACATTAGCTATGGTCAACGTCGCAGGAATGTCATATAAATTGTGTGTAGAGGAACAAAATGTTCCTCCACAGCTGATATCCGGTAGATCCATCAGCGCCGGCAAGAGCCACAATCACGACAGCGTGGACGATGATGTCACAGAACGTTCTGTGAGAGCAAAATTCATTTTCTTCATTAATAGAAGAAACTCCAGCTTTGGGTTCCCAACTATGGCGGCAACTTCCTGAGGGGTCGTAAAATTGCCCTTTTCCCTATTTATCATTCTCAAAACTGCGCCCCCCCCCCCTTCCTTTCCGTTCACTGGAAGATCAGTCAAAAAACGCAGCCACTAATTTAAAGCCCATCGGCTTCCCGCTAACTCCAGTGACTGCAACCCCTGCGCCTCAGGATGGACAACCGCTAATTAAATTTCCCCCTAATTTTTTGCTTTCTTCCTGCTCTCATTTTGGGTGTATGTCTTGTTTTTGTACCGGTTTTCCAGCCTTAACCATTTACAGGAAAAGCAAGCAGCCCTGTCTTCTCTTTCTCCTCGTCTGCGTTCCAAATATGAGGTGAGAAATTTCGCAGGATTTCTGAAAAGTACATGAACCGTATCAGCAGCATCGAAAGTGAACAATACGCTGATTTAGGGTAAATGAACATTAAATGCAACGAATAAATCGACATAGCAAGACTTCGAGACTCTTCTTCCCGTTAACAAGAGAAGCTAGTTACAGAAGCTGATGTCTCCATTAAAATTCACTCTCACGAACACTGACAGACTTTCAAAGACTCTTAAAGAATTAAACAAGAACGTCTCTCATGGTTATTTTGTCAGCACAGTCTGTCCTTGTAACTATAAAGAGGAAGGCGAAGCAAATTGCATTTCAGAGACGCAAAACAATGTTTCAGTGGAACTCTGTCACGTACGTCTCACAGACGTTTTATAAACGGACGGGAAACGCTCTTGCTCGGTACAGTGGCGTATTCAGCGTGTCTATCAATGAAGTCATTATTAAGAAAAACATGCTGTAAACTCCCCTTCGATGATAACTCGATCCAGACGAGTTTTGATTTAATAAGGGTACCGTAGCACGAGGCAAACAAACACACACACTCAAGTTAGTTTTAATAAGGTTAACACTGCAGAAAGACGCTCTGCTCGCATCGCCTTAAGACAATCAGACACAAAGGGCCATCCAGGGTCACCAAGAGTTTAAACATGTGGCGTCCCACGGAGGTCAGCATCTAGACTACCTTCACAATCACCAGAACTGTGACAAAACCAGACATACTTTAGCATTAATGTCAGGCTCATAATTGAGTTTCCTAATCTTCACATCACTCCAACAAAAAAATGTAATACAAATTTGAAAATGTAATTACCGCAGAACCCAAACAACAGTGTTTAAGAGGTCTGGACAAACAGAAATGAACAGCACAGACAAGAGGAATCCACACATTACAGTAATTTACCGTGATAGAGATTCAAGGGCATATTTAGTCTGGCTTAACCAGCTTTGTTTTTACTGTAAAATCACAAATGAACGTGATCTTCACCAGATTTAGTTTAATGTCTCATTGTGAGGACAATTGTACTATAGCAACATTGTATTGTGTAGAAAGTATGGTTACCATGGTATAATTTTGTACGTGTATAGACATGTAATGTATAACGCATCAGCCATTCATTTTCACTAAACCCACAAGGCAAAAAAAAAGGTGAAAAAGGTGGTTGCCAGTGACAACAGGCAATTACAAATTTAATTCAACATACACAAATATTGGACTAAATAAAATTTTTATATAGCACAACGTGCGTGCATTTGTGCGTTATCATAAGTTCAATATGCAAATTTAAAAATGTGTTTAAAACATTAAAAGAAAAACATAACTGAATGAAAAAAACGCAAGTGGCCGCAATCAACCAAGTTTAATAATTCATTCAGAAGTAATTGAACTTGTTGTGGAATGGCGGAGCATAAAGCCAGAGTGAATGATGAGATCAGAGGAGCTCCTGCACAGTGGTGAATGAGGAGCGCTGAATGTGAATGACTTTAATTAAAGGAGCATGAGCGCTCTGCCTTCATACCTCTCTAATCTAACCTCCCCTTGAAGTGGCTCTCTGTGTGCGTGGGGTATATTTGAGCTGAGCTTCAAGTGTGTGTGTGTGTGTGTGTGTGTTTTATGTCAGTGAGGGAGACACATTGTGTGTGTGTGTGTCTCTTTGTAATGGGATCTGCATTTGGCGAGCTGCGTTTTTCCCCGGGCAAACAGAACAGCAGGTTTAGACTCGGCCCGCATGGCCACAACGGCTTCCCAAGACTTAGATTAACCCTTGCAGCAAGATTTACCAGAAGACTTTAATGGCAGCGGGGCAGCACTTTGATACAAGCACAAGAAACGAGGCGTCTTTCCTTCAATGGATCCGATGGAATCTGACAGAATATTCTCACACGTTCATTCTGTTTTCCCTCTCATTCATTCATTCATTCATTCATTCATTTCTCTCAAGGCTTTTCTGTATGAGAAAGCAAGAGGGACAGATCTTCTCTCGTTTCCTGCTCCATTGTCCCCTCAGCTCCAGAGAGCTGTAATTCAACCACCCACAATCCCTTCCTGCGCTCACACGTCTCACACGTTAACCGCCGTATCTTTACCTGACACACAAACCGGCGGCTTTGTGCACCTGAGGCTACCAGGTGTGTTAGCCAGTCTCAGTTTCCTACCTCCCGTTCCCCCCTTCTACAGATCAGACCAATCAGGTTGGAGATCTCTTTAACATCTCAACTGTTGCTCCTGGACGACAGGGAGACGGGTACGTCTCCGCTAGAGTTTCAGAGAGCTCGACTGTCACTGCTTGGTCACAGATTTCCATACGAACAAAAAATTCCTCCCCTTTGATCGATCGATCAGAGCTATACTATTTGTTTACACAAAACTGCATTCTTAACTCATTTGACTCCCATAGTGTGCCGATTATACAATAATAATACATTTTTTTAAAATTACTCAGGTAAAATAAGACCATGATCATGCACTGAGGAAGTAAATAGTGTCAGTTTTGATTTTATGTCGACTCTGAATGAAATTTAACTCAAAACTCTCCTGAGCAACTAAATGTTCCTTTGAGTTTTTCGGCATCTCCCTCTTGCGCTGTAGCCCTGTCCCGGCCCTGTGCTTTCCCTGCGCTGTTCCTGTGCTCTCCCTGCGCTGTCCCTGTGCTTTTCTGAATTCTCCTGAAACATCCAACAACCCCCAAGTCCTCAACTTCTTCTCAATTAGCAGGTGTGCTAACACATTCTCCCTCTCTCTCTCTTAGCCCGACCCCCTTACACAACTCCTCTTCACACACACACACACAGATACCACCCCCTCCAGAGTATAAAAGAGTCTTAAAACTCCGGGATGGAACTTAATCCATGAAAGGAAAAGCAAGAAAAAAAGCCCGCCATGAGGCTCGGCCCATCCCAGCATGGCACGGCGTTCAAAGAGAAACACACACACAGTATTACTGCATCTGGCAGACACAACATTTCATGCTCTGTTCGCATTCTGTCATTATAGCTCGTTTCAACACCCATAAGTTGCCTGAAGAGGCGTGCTTGCATATTCCACTCCGAGACTGCACTGGAAAAATCCACAGTTGATTTGGAAAGCCTTTCATTTCTAATTCCCCTCCAAATACTAAAACAAAATACTTCCTGTGGGAGCTTTCGGAACTATTTCATCCGACTGCTATCAGACTGTATATGCATATTCCATGTACACTTTACACATGAACATAAAAATCATCTACTATGCAAAGGTAGACGTCTACTATGCACGTTATATGCATAGTCAGTGAGGGAAATTTGAATGCACTTGGAGGGGAACAATTTCACCTTACATGCATATTGTAGGTCCCCAGACCTGATGTGTACTGATGTTGTACTATTTACATGTGGCTGAGTGTAAATCCCACCCAATATACCTTTGTGACATATTTCCTGGCAACTCTTCCCTATCTCTCTCCAACTTTCTCGTTCTCTCTCCTTTTTCCTCTCTCCGTTACCCTCTCGTACCCCCTCCTTTCCTCAGGCTCTTGTCTTAAGCCTCCTGGGTTTCTATTCTTCTCCTTTTAAATAGAGAGCCAGGACTGTGAAGTCTAATAATGGTCATTTTGCCTCCCATTGAAGGCTGGGTAATTCTGCCAGGCCTCGGTTCACTTTGAAACACATGACACACGGAGCTTCCCAGTGACCATGGCAACTCACTCAGTGGGTTCCAAAGCCATGATTTCATACTTGCGGAGGGACGGAAAACCTGCAGGCCAATAGAAAGAGGCTCCGCCCAGTGGGAGAGAACCTTTGACACTAAGCAAAGGAAAACCCAGTGAGATAATATCGGCAAGTTGAGGCATACACAAACATAAAAGAGAAACCCCAGAGCTAGGGCCCCATCAGCGCTTCAGAAACGCTAACCGCTAACCGTCTTCGGCCCCTTCGTGTGTGTTTATAATGAAGACTAAACGTGCGTCTTTTATGATCACCACTTAAGCGAAAAACATTGCGCATTTTATCCCAAATGCACGCCAGAAAGTGACACTAAACACATGAACAATTTTAAACCATTTTTTTAGTCTTGGTTAATTTCAATCGTCAGAAATTGTTAATACATTAGCATATGATAACGTAAGCTAATGCATTGACATAACATGAAACAAAAATGACGAATAGTATATTTTTTTTAATTAACATTAACCAAGAATAAATTCTATTCATTGTTAAATTTACATTGAAACTTGTAAATGCATGCTAGTGAATATGCATGCTAGTGAATAGCATGCTAGTGAATAGCATGCATTGACTTTTTTGTATATTGTATGGAAACTTTATCGTGAAATGTAACCAAATGTAAGACTTGTTTGGCTTCAGAAGTATCTAAACTATGAGCCTGCTTTTACAGCAGAACCCCGCAGCTCTACCTGCGCAGTCAAGCAGCAGGTGGGTGCAGGAGCTCCTCGCTGCCTCTGGCCTGCATCAGGTTTGAACTTCTTTTCTGCAGCAATTACAGCTCATACGGAGCACATGTTCCAGCTCATAAAAGAGGAGTTCATCAAAGGGTGATGTGTGAGGAACCACATGTGCGTGTGGACGTTACACACTTTCTCTCAAACACCTGCACAAGTTTAAATTTAAGCTTTAG
>JAZGTI010007486.1:0-17578 GCA_036877585.1 Botia kubotai | reverse complement strand
TCAGAAACTTGCGTTCAGCTAATGAACGTCGCCTTGTGGTTCCATCCCAAAGAGGGAAGAAATCACTTTCCCGGACTCTTACTTTCACTCTGCCCAGTTGGTGGAATGAACTCCATATCTCCATCAGTCATTAGCCATTTTCAAGAAACAACTAAAAACTCTTTTTCGTCTTCACTTCCTTGACTAATTTACTAACACACCCCTACTTCTACTTCTTAAAAAAAACATCCTTCTCATACTGTGTTGAAATACCTGAGACCTGTCTATAGCACTTATTCATTGTTGCCTCTTATTGTGATTGAAGTTGCATCCTTGTCCTCATTTGTAAGTCGCTTTGGATAAAAGCATCAGCTAAATGACTAAATGTAAATGTAAATGTAAGCTGTTATAGCTGCAAAGGGTGGGCCGACGTCATATTAAACCCTATGGATTAACAATGGGATGTCACTTAAATTCATATGCGTCTAAAGGCAGATGAGCAAATACTTTTGGCAATATAGCGTAGATCTGTGTGAAGAACAAACCAAAATATTTTTTTCATGGAAATGCCATCTTACCAGAATTGTTGGGTTTAATTTTTGAGTGAACTAAGAGCTGGAACCCTTAAGTGAAGCCCAGTAGCCACCCCACACAGATGCACACTTTCTATGGACCCAGTGTTTATACCCATGTATATTTTCCACCTTCTAACCCTGTCACTAATCCTAAATCACCTTTTTTGCATTTGTAGCTTTTCTTCACTATGTTTATTCATCTGTTTTTCTCATGGACACCATTGGCTGGTCCTCATTATTAGGTGATTTAAGATTTTACTTTGCTTTCAGGAATATTTTGTACCCACACTGTAGGTTGATTCAACCCCCACACAGACCAATCTTTAAACCTAAAATTATGCTTATTCTAACATTATGGTTAGTGTATTTGTTTATTCACTCAGTGTGTTGATTTGATATTTTATTAATCTTAAGTTTATGAGTAATACCCTGTTAGAGTTTAATAAAAAGGCATGCAGCCCATGCAGCCCTTGTATTTATTAGCCTGTTCTGTCTAGGTTTTGTCAGATTTACCTCACTCCTGGTTATCCCCCCTCCAACACATACACATTAACAAACACTCCAAAATCCTTTTATGCAGAGTAAAAAATCATTTGAGACCTTTAAGGCAGAATACATAATTAATGACTGTGCTCATATTATCATTTCTATTGATTGTGAATATTGCGTTTGTAAACAGTGAATCCAGACACTGAATTGCCACTTTTTTGACAGTGTCATTATTAATTTCTGCCTGTCTTCCTTGTTTCCTTAATCTACTGATGAAAATGAGAAAACGATACTTATCTATTTAAATATGGAGATTATGGAGAAAACTCAGGGGAAAACTCAGTTGAGCAGCCAGAAATCTGGCGTTTCGTTACAAATATCACGCCTTTACCATTTGTTTAGTTTTACTGTACGGTGTTCATATTGGGTGTTGACATGTAATCAATATCTGCGCATGTGCAGGACATTAGCAAGTTAGCATGTATCTAAAAAAGCAAACATTTCAGTTTTTAGTTTCAGGGTTCATTCATATATTTTTTTATTATTGGAGAAGATTATCAATAAGGTTTTTTTAACACTAAAAAATCTACTAACAATACTGCAAGAACTTTTCCAATAACTTTAAGAGAATTTTTAGATAATGTTACCCAATGATTGGGTAATGAACATTGGGCTATTAACTGGGCAGATCGGTGCTTCTGTTGCATTTTGTCTCTGTCAGGCCACAGCATTGTTCCACTTTGTTAAGGCTGTGATTGTATATATGTCCATAAATGCTGCCGTACACACAAGGACATCAGATATCTGACTCTGCCCTCATTTCCATATTAATACACAAAAGCCCAGGGTCTCTTCTTCTGGCCCTTCTTTAATGAGAGCCAGCTCGGGGGTCAGAGAGGACACATTAGTTGTGACAAAACCATGCTGACATTTCCTCTTATGTAAAACAAGAGCTAAATAGCTCTCAGTAAAGCATCTTGATTTCTTTTCATCTGGATTCAGAGGTGACTTTTTGGATTCATCATGAATTATAGAACTAATATAATAGGAACAATACACATAATACATATGTTAAACCTCTGAATCATTTGTCTGTATTAATAAATGATGTCTGATGTTTCTTGTCTGGTTTGTCTGCTGTGTTTTGGTCTGCAGTAGATGTTTGTCTATGAGAAAAGACAGATCAGACTTGGAAATGTCATAACTGGATGTTGTACACTACACATATGGAAATGTCATGAAAATATCATGACAAACAAAGAGCTGAGCCTAAGGGTGAGAAATGTTGAAAGATTGCATCAGGATGTTATTAGGATTTTATAAAATAATTTTTTTTTTAAAAATACCATAAATGTAAGTTTGGAATTACATGCTTGATATTTCTTGTACAGTTCTCACATTTTGTATGCATGGAATACCTGCTACATTTCCAAGTGTGTAGTGTACAAGTGTGCACACTGCACAGAAAATTGCATTCCACAATGAATTGCACTTGCCCTTTACGTCCAGTGTGATTAATAAACTGGAAATATTATCAGTAATATAAAATTAAATTTGTAGCATTTTTTAACCCGTTGTTTCGTTTAAAACATTATTTGTAGAATATTGTCTATGATTTATCTGTTGTTATTTTTAAGATAATTCAGGCTTGTGGTCTAGCTGGTTGACTAGTATATGCTGGTGAAGTGCTGGAGAAGCTTGGTAAAAAGCCTGATGGACACTTCAAAAAACCAGCAACCACTCATGAACTGTAAAGCTGCTTAATACACACTCTTGGTGTAGTATTGAGGTATTTTACAATAACTGGTGGCTGCATTCCCCTCTTCACTTCCTGTGAAGCGTTATATTGATCTACCCTTGTTTACTATCCTGTTTGCAATGCCCTTGGAAATGAATACATACTCTCCCTGCAAACTGGAATCTCACTTAAGATGCCCAGATACCCTATGAAGTCCTGTTCACAGGGCACTGTCTGGTAATATTAGGCATCATGGGCATAGACAAAAGTTACTGTAGTTATTCAGATTTGAATTTATATTAAAGACATTCTAATGTTAATCTGAGGTTAAAGTCAAACTCACTTTCAATTCTGCCAAAACTAACACAAAATGTGATGCAAGGAACTGTGCCCTTCTGGCAATCCTTTCCACAACACCAGCTCTCACTCTATGTCTCTGTCTCTACCTGCTTTTCCTCAGCCGGTTGTGAATAATTCTCTCTCATTAGAAGCCAACATTGGCCGAGGGATTGCAGGCTTTGACTCAAATCAAATATTTATCACAGGCTAAATAGCTGAATAATCAATTCTTGTTTCTGTGGTTCACAGCTCAGAGCTGTCGGTCTCATCCAGCGCCTCTCTGAGTAATGTGGTCTGTGTATGAAGACAAATGCCATGTCTGACCTAAGAATCTGACTGTCAGTAACCCGCTGATCTAGGCGGCTGAATGAATTGAAGTCCTGCCTCAGAGAACTATAAACTCAACCAACAGTGTGAGCGTGGTTGCCTTTCAGCTAATCAAACATATGGGGTTCAGCAGAAAACAGTAGGAAAGGCATGGGGTGTTTGGGAAATCTGTGGAGAAACAATCATTAGTGAAGCACATCAGTGGCCGTTAGCAAATTTTAATGCTCAAAATAATCAATCAATAGTCAATAGTAAGGCAGGAAATGAATTCTGATTAAACTGGTTAAACAACAGTGTCTCATGGTCAGATTTTTGTCACTATTTAGATCACTTCACACTAATGTTTGAAGTTAAAGGATTTCAGGAAGAGACAGCTGCTCAGGTAGACAGCAGATAGCAAGGCAGGATCACCAGGCTATGGAACAGAGCTAAAGTGACAAAAATTCAGTATTCCATACTTAGGATAAAGGAGAGAAAACAGTTATTTGGTAGGATAGCCAAATCACACCCACATGAAACAGAGAGGGATGACACAAGAAAGACGGACATCATAAAGATGTAGAGACCAAATAAAACAGGGGCTTGTGTTTCCTGTCATTTGAGGGGGATTGAGGCCTGAGAGCTGTCGGGGGATCAGAGATGCTGCAGGTAGCTGAAGGATAATTATAGAGCTTCTGATGGAGTGTGACAGTCTCAAAGCTCACAGCAGTGATGTGGATGAGTGTACTGCCTCATCTCTGGTGTCACTGTAGAATAAACATCAAACAGTTCTCTATCTGTTCCAACACCTCTGTTTTAGTTGAAAATAAATCCCTATGCTAAAGCCATTAACACACAGGAATCAAACAAGCCAAAATATCACACATATTCTTTTGGCATTAATCATTGCTTGTTAATCGTGTACATTAAGCAGAAACAGGTATGACTTCTGCTCAGGAGGAAGGAAGTCGCCTCACATCGGACAGCTCTGCAGTCACACAGGAGAGACAAAGCAACACTGCATGATTTGTTGGACGTTCAGTGTTTCCTGTCAGGAAAAAAAGTGTTACAAAATGGGTGATTTTGGTAAATTTAGGGTGTTTTGTCTTACTATTTTTAAATTGCTTAAATCTATTAGGATTGATACCTGACATATGGAAAATAACCAGAGCTAAGAAACATATCAAAAGACAAAATTATTCATGTGGTTCTTCAGCAGTCGTTTTAACAGAGAATGACCAGTTTGGCATTCTCTGGACAATAACTTACATGTGAATAATGACAAAGAAAAACTTGACATTGAATTGAAATTGACATTGAATTGAAAACACTGTGAAGTGTGAAATAGGGGAATTAAATGTATTTAAAACCACTGTACCCTGATTAACTATATTTTGGCATTCTCTGGTGAAAATGTGCTTGCCAATGAATAATATAGCCCCTTAATGCTAGGGTGTTGTGTATGGTTGCCAGAGTGTTGTTATGTGGTTCCTCAGGTTGTCTCACTTGTTTGATGCTATGTTGGTACTAAGGTGTTTTAAATCATTTTAAGCACATTGATATGTGGTTGTGTGTTACTATGTGTGTCGCTTGTATTGACTTGTGTGACTTTTTTGCTTGTTTTATCAACTGCCACATGAAAGCTGTAAGTCTGATTGCTTAGAAAAGTGGCTGTTTATGCTATTTGTAATTTTACCCTCTTATTCTATAACAGGAACACATTATTTCAACACCTTTGACAATTTAGTGCATACACAAATATGCCCACAAACACACACTGAATTTCTATAATCAAAACAACATACACTCAAACTTGATTGGGGCCAACTAATACAAAAATAGTCTGAATTTCCTGCAGTGGGTGAGATTTAGGGTAAATGGATTTTGGAGGGGTTTTGAGGTGCAAGCAGAGCACGAGTTTGGTTAATGCTTACTGCTGTGTAAGTGAGGGTCATTCTCTGTTTTACATTAACCTATAGCCTTGAGCCAGCCACACTCTTATTACACTTTTATATCTGCCCTAAACAAAAACTCATCGTAAAACACTCTACATCAGAATAAAGGTTTACTCAGGATTTGCTGCAGCATTAAATTAACAAAACAGACAAAAAGACCAGTTTATTTTCTAAACAATCCTGTGTTTAAAGTTTTTAAATTGTGCCATAAATACTTGTTTCAAACCAGAGAATAATAAAAAGTGAAATAACTTTAAAAGCAGAAAGTGCGTGCCCATTTCTGTAACACAAGATGTATGTTATTTAGACCATAATCTTTGGAAATTAAGGGTTACAGTGTGTTATGGTTCACTTAGCTTTAGTTTGGAACAAACGTGTCTTCCTCCCTTTGGAGTGTTAAATGATTCATGTGTAATATATTTTACTTTTTAAAAACAAAACATAAACATTTTATTTATTTACATTATACACTTTATTTATGTATTTATTTAAAATTAATGTGAAGGGTAGATTCTGTGGTGGGAGTCAATATTAATTGGTTTTGCTTTGTAAAAATAATAGTTTGTAATATATCAATAGTCAATATGTCATTATTTAGATATGTAAATGTTTTAATTAATATGCAAACATTGAAAAAGTCTTCTGCAAGGTTCAGGATTAAAGGATAGAAAATATTATTACTTCAGTATACAAACAATAGAAATCAGTATCAATCCCCCACAAGATATAAAACAAACACACAAGTGTGTGTGTTTGGTCATGGTATTTACTACATTATGGGGACCAAATGTCCCCTCAGGTAGAGTAATACCAGTAAATGTTGACTTTTTACTTGGTCCCCATGAGAAAACACTTAAAAATCATTTACATAAAAATCATATTAAATCATAAAATGATTTGATGGGTAGGGTTAGTGTAGGGGGATTAGAATATACAGATTACCTGACAAACCAACGTGTGTGTGCGCGTGTGTGCATGCATGTGTGTGGAAGTTGTTTTCTGCTCTCAGGATCAATTAAGATCAATTTATGAGCAACTGAGCAGTGATGCAATACCAACGGGATTGAAGACAGTGAAGTTCTCCTATTTTAAATTTGGTCAATGTTGTCAAGATGGAGAAATTACCATGAGTGAGTTCACTCATCTATATAATGTTTCTGCACACATGATAGGATATAGAAAACAGATGTACCAATGCTTGGAAAACAGTACCAGAGTTTGACAGCATTCCAAGTGAATCAGCTTCACACATTGATAATCGTTGATCTTATTCATAACATGATCTATTATGCAAACTTTTTTGCTGTAGAATGTAAATACACTGTTTATATATATATATATATATATATACACACATACACTAGACCTGACCCTGACACAAACCTGTGGACATCAGTTGATTTAAAAGCAAACATGATTAAGCAGACACAAATACAGCTACATGCATAACCACAACATTAATTTTAATTCACTCTCAATGCACCTATAAAACCACATGGACCAGTGGACCCGTAAAACACATTTAAATTTGTGATGGATGGTCAATCAAATGCTGCAACATTTAAGGATATACCAGACAGCTGGAATCATTTATGGAGAACACATTCCTAAGAGAGAGAAAAAGAGAGAGGGAGTGAGAGACAATTTTGATGGCTGTTTTTTTCTCTTGTGATTAAAACTAGTAGTAGTGTCACGAGTAGTGAAAGTAGTGAAAAAGAAGCAAATGCGGTAAGACACAAACTTTGTATTAACGACACATTCTTTAAAATTATGTGCAAGTATCACAATGCTGTGTTGCTTCTCGGGTAAAATTAACTTGCTTTTAGGATTTTGAGTTGCTTTTACTTTAGTTATTTTGCAGTGTAGGATCTCAGTAGCCATAATAACAGTACAGCTGGAAGAACTGAGCCAATAATGAAACATGTGTTGCTATATTGTACCCTCTCTCTCATATTTAGTGATGAATCATTTGAGTCTCTACACAATATTTCTTTTCTCTAGTAAGATATTTAGTTGAATGTTACAGTTCATCATTTTCTTGTGTGTTTAATTAAATGTATATGTTTGAGTTTGAAACTGTCATCAGATGGAAGATAATGCTTCCTTAATTAACTCCCATGTGGTTAGTATGTTTGTAAGTTAATATATGTAGCTTAACTGCATTTAACTACTTTAAATTATGTAGTTTGTAAAGCTACGTTTTCAAAGTAGGCTTTACCATAGTATCATGCATATACAGTATCACTGTAGTAGTACTACGTATGGCACTTTTTGGTACCTTACGTGGAAGCAAAGATTTTTTTCTCCTTGATTTTTTAATATTTTTTTTATATAGAGTGTTTAAAGTAATTCTGGGAGGTCACTGATGGAAAAAGGACACAGCAGCATTCACTCAAGAATTATTTAGCACAACTGCACAGCAAGGTCTGAGGAAGAAAAGATTAAAAAGCCTCTGAGCTGAGCACTTTTTGCTACATATTCCTCAGGGTCAGGCAGCCTGGTGGAAAATGGAAAAATAGCCCACCTGCAATATTCATCACAATAGTTCGAAGTCTCATGTGAGGTCAGGGGTAATCAGTCACCTCATGCATAGGCGTATATGTCATTTCATCTTTGCATGTCAGCTCGTGGCCCCTGTGTCAGAACCCAATAAACCTGCAGCCTGGGATCTATCCATGGGACTGTACATACACGCTTAATCATTTATGATGCTGAATCTCCAAAAAAGTGTATAAAAGTGTAACATAATAAATTTTAATCTTGACCCTTGATTTGGAAGTAGTGTGTACAAAGCTGTCCGATTGTTGTTGGTTTATTACTTTAAAAATCATGCTGCCCGATTCCACCGATTCACCCTTGCACAGGAAGATTAAAATTTTATCAACAGCTTTTCTTAACAAAATGCTCCTCAGAAGAATCCATCAAAGTTTGATGTCCTAGTGAGAGTAGTTAAGAGAAGGTTCATGCCTAGGCTGTACCTTTCAGAGCAGAACTTCACCAGCAAAGCAGTACCAGCTAAACCCTAAAACATGTTGCTGTAGGCTGCAAACTGAATTTAGGTGTGTGCGCGTCTATTGGTGTTTGTCTATTTAATGCTTAGATTAATTGATTGTGGTTAAATATACAAAACAAAGTCAAATATACTTTGCAAGAGCTCTCAAGAACCTCAATTTAAGATGTGGCCTAATTTGCATGTCACATTGCTCCAATTTAGTTACTGCTTTTATCCAAAGTAACTTCCCGTTATTACAAAGCCAGTCTCTCTTGTTTGCAATTTATTTTAACGTGTACCTTGCTAAAGTGTTAATATACATTTTTACGTACTGAGCAATTAATCAACAACATGTTAATTTACTTACTGTAGAGTTAGGTTTAGGTGTACTATTAAGGTTTAGGGCTGGTTGCATGTAGTAGCATGTAGCAGATGTAATGTCATGCCATGTCAGTTGTATGTTTACTTTTCCTCAGCTGACCAAAAGATTTTTAGGAAAATATCCTATTTGAATTCAACTTCCAACAGTTTATAACTAAGAGATTCTGTTTTAACAACAGTACTGCTCTGAATAAGATAAATATGCTGATTCCATAGATATGTGTGTCCTATTAAAAAATGACAGCTCTGGTTTATTTACATGTGCACACATACTGGGGTTAATCTACAAATATAGAATCCAAAAAGCAACATTTCACAAAAGTTTAAAGGAAATGACCTTTACTTCCCCTGAAATCAAACATTTACAAAACTTAGCATGACATCATCTCCCTCTCCCAGCTACTGTCAGCAATTGTTTGGCAACTGTGTTTATGCATGTGCGTGTGTGCACCAGTCCCTGTTAACATATACTATGCTCTGCTATAAAGCTAGTACTATAGCTACTACTATTAACTATACTTTTGCATTAGGATTCATGAAAGCTGAAATAAATGTGAGAATTTTATAAAAATAACAAGTAAAGTATGCAGTAATAGTATTGTACATTCAGTTGGCCATAAAACATTTTGGTACACCATGATCTGTCTTTAAAGTAATAATTCACCCTAAATGTATGACTTTATTAGATCTCTGGAACACAAAAGGTGATGTTTTAAAAAAATGCAGATTATTCCCATATTTTAGAAATGACATGTTAAGATCGTTTGATCGCATTGATGCCAAACAACATTGACTTCTGCATGTTTTAGAACCAATCACAGCATAATTTTAACAAATGCAAAAATGAGATTTAAACAGATTTTCATTAAAACTATTTAAATTTCAGTCAGTTCCTTACACTAAGTTATCAATGCCTTTAAAAAAACGTATAGAGCAAAACCCTATGCTTATATGGTGATTTTTGGTGCTTAATTTTAATTGAATGTAAACTAAAGGATGATAGTATTTTCTTTGGGTGAACTAACCTATTAACATGCAACTGCATTCCTCGGTCCTCGCTCCGCTATACTGGAATATTAAATATTATGATTAAATTTTAGCTGCAAATCTGTGCTTTCTCTTCTGCCACAGAATGTGCAAACACAGCACAGTGTTCTGAAGATTACAGCCAACAGATGAACACAGTGATCCTAATCTTCTTATTCTCTGTATACAAAAGAAAATATGGCAATGATTATATGCAAATATTTTCTCTCGGTGGACAAATACTCATGCTAATAAAAAATTAGCATGAGTGCCTGTGGTTTAAAATCAGATCATTTATTAATACACTCTTCATAACTCTACATCAGCTAACATACAGTATCAAACCTTATTAAACAAAGAGACTCTTTTCCTCTATCTTCTACTTTTAATATTATTCTCTTTGGTCTTTTTAAATGAAAGAACTTTAGCAGTTACAACTCAAATCCTAGTATAGCCCGAACATTTATTGATATTAAATAATTGACTCAGAAATGTTCAGGGTTATGATTTCACAAGCATGACCCCTTTTAAATCAATTCATTTTCTTCTTTTTTGAGATTGAAAGTAAGTCCCTGTGTGGCCTAATTCAGTTCAAAGCTTGATAATATAATCTCAGGTGATTTTGTCCTAAATCTTAGTCAGCTGTGTAATGTCTGTATAGGTATTTTTCTGTAATTTACTTTGTGTCATCCCAAACATATGAGTATTTCATCTGTAGATCACAAAAGAAGATATTTTGAGAAATGTCTTAAAAAACATCATCTTTTGTGTTCCTCAGAAGCAAAAACGTCATATAGGTTTGGAATGACATGAGGATATGAGTAAATAATGGAAGAGTAAATTATATTTTAAAATTATATTTTAAATATACGTTAAATATATGTTGTATCTGTGTTGCTCAATAAAATATATTTTTGAAGTAGAAAATATATTTCATTTCTACCAAAATATATTTTAAAATATATTTTTTATTGTATGGGGTACAAAGCTATCAAATGGCTCCAGAACACTTGCAAAATAGCAAAAGTCACAACTCACTACTTTAATGGTTCTTTTTAAAGTTTTTGTCTATCCCAATTGTAAAACAGTAAAAACATTAGCATATTCACAGCTAACAATGTTAGGCAAGCAAAAAATCTTTAAAAATGTTATGAATGTTCTAGGAACATTCAAAACTGCCAGTTTTTTAAACGTTATGTATGTTGTTTGTATGTATGTATTTTAGATGTTAAGTATGTTATTTAATTTTTTTAAATTCTGTAACATTTTAAAACATTCCACTAACAACTTAGGAATAATGTTTTTGATATATGTTATAATGTTTAAAAACGTTACAGAATTAATGTTACTAATGTTACTGCAAGAAATGTTTTTAAAACTGACATAACTTTTAAAGAACTTAGAGAGAACTTTCTGAGCCAACAATCTGAGAATGTCTCCTGTTGGCATGGTTGGTTTGGACACCTACCAAAACGAGGATGGATCACTAATAACAGTTCTTTTTATTTTTGGGTAAACTATGACTTTAAAATGCTGTCTAGGTTTTAAAGCAGAGCCGCTACAGTGCCTTGCAAAAGTATTCATACCCCTTGAACTTTTCCACATTTTGTCACCTTGCAACCACAAACTTAAATGTATTTTATTGAGATTTTATGTGATATACCAACACAAAGTAGCACATAATTGTGAAGTGGAACGAAAATGATATACGGTTTTCAAAATTTTAAGCAAATAAAAATATGAAAAGTGTGGCGTGCATTTGTATTCAGCCCCTGTAATCTGATACCCCTAAATGAAATCCAGTGCAATCAATTGCCTTCAGAAGTCATCTAATTAGTTAATAGAGTCCACCTGTGTGTAATTTAGTCTCAGTATAAATACACTTGTTCTGTGAAGGCCTCAGTGGTTTGTTAGAGAACACTAGTGAACAAACAGCGTCATGAAGACCAAGGAACTCACCAGACAGGTCAGAGATAAAGTTGTTTAAAGCAGGGTTAGGTTATAAAAAATATCCCAAGTTTTGAACAAGGCACTGTATATTTCTAGAGTAAGATTGTAAAGAGTTTGAGATCTTCATCTGTGCTTTTTTTCCTCGGGGCTGGAAGATCAATATGTAATTCCTGTTTAGAACGTGGAGTCAGGAGAGAGGGTGGGGAATGGGGCAGATGTCATTGCCATTTTAAGCTCCTGGGGGACATTTTGATTTGTGCCGTGTCTCCTTCACATCAGCTGTGCAGACACCAGGCAACCAAATTCACCAGGACAGAGATGCAGAGAAGACAATGAATTAATCAATGTTTTTGTCTTTCTGATGTGCTGTCTTTCATCAGCTCCCCCCAAATCGGTCCATCCCTAAAGTCTGTCTCTCTCTCTTTCTTAGGGCTTGTTGTAAGGCAGGTAAAGGGCAAATCTCAAAGCTGAGATGAGTAGACAGACAGATTGGCGTGTGTTGTGGAGACAGTGCAGGAAAATAACAATCATTGATCTAATTACTCTCTAATGAAGATGGAGAAATGGAGAGAGGGAGATATGTTGCTTTTTCATCCCTGTCTCTCACTCATAGACACAGGCACACACAGCTTTGTGATCAGTACATTAAAGGATAAAACACACAAAAATTTCATGGGAAATCAAAATTTTCTTTAGTATTTTGATAGAAAAGATGAACGGTGAAAACACTGCAATTCTCAGAACTCAAATCTTCATTTCTCAATATTTAATTCATCCTCAATCTTTAATTTTGTAATGGAGAGTCAGACTGGTTAGGATCCATTTGCAACACGATTTAATAGAGTGGTCGACCGGCAGAATCAACAACAGCAAACAATCACAATGAAGGCAAGGGAGTTAGACAGGCGAGGTTCAGGGCAGGCAGCAAACAATCAGAGACGATAACACAATCCAAGGTCAAGACAGGCAGCAAACAATCAACAACGGTAAAGCAATCCAATTCAAGGGCAGGCAGCAAACAACCAATAAACGATAAACAGTCCAGATCATACACAGGAAACCAACAGAGAATAAACAGAAAAAACGCTCAGAAATGATGCACATGGCAAATCAAGACTTTGCGAATGTCTGTGAAAGTCCAGTTTATATTGGTGAAGGTAAACCAGGAACATGTGGCAAACAGGAAATGATCAGCGCCAGGTAAGTTGCATCATGGGAGTTGTGACTCAGGCAGAAATCCGGTTAATATTCCAGGAGACGGTTCCCTCTGGTGGCGCGATGGAGATGTAGCTGGAGCCTCAACCGTAACAGAGCCTCCCCCCTGCGAGCAGCTCCTGACACGAGGAGGCAGGTGGCGCCAGGGTCTACCACAGGGATGGGTTCCGGTGAAATTCCTCGGTCAGTGTGGGATCCAGGATATCACCTGCGTTTACCCAAGACCTTTCCTCTGGGCCGTGCCCCTCCCAGTCCACCAGACACTGTAAAGTACCACCCCGATGCCTGGAGTCTAGAAGCTCATGAACTCTGTAGGCCTCCTTGCCGCTGACCAGCCTCCTCAACTGGGCCACCAGCGGGTTTTAGGAGAGACACGGTAGTTAGAGTGTAATCTCAGATGAAATGATACTGGGGTAATCTGAAAAGGGCCAATGTACCTGGGGCTGAGTTTTTCATTACCTTCCTTGAGAGACCATTTAAAAGCTCAGGAAACCTTTGCAGGTGTTTTGAGGTAATTAGCTGATTAGGGTGTGACACCATGACTTTCCAATATTGAACTTCTTCACAATATTTTAATTTTTTGAGACACAGAATTTTGGGATTTCCTTATCTGTAAGCCATAATCATCACAATTTCAAGAAAGTTTTAAGATATTTCACTCTGTGTGTAAGGAATCTATATAATATATGGGTTTCACTTTCTGAACTGAGTGACAAAAAATATTGACCTTTTTCATGATAGTCAAATTTTTTTAAATGTACCTGTATATACTGTTGAAATGTCAGATCATGAATACCCAGGTTAAACTCATAACAGCTAGTAAAATATGAGCAGTGTGAAACATAAAACAGATAATCCAGGATTCTGTTTACTTGGGGGTTAACATGACTCATACACATTTTTTATAAGCTTCCATAAGAGCATGTGTACATGCTCACATTCAGCATCAATTCAAGCATGCAAAGGATAAAAAATTATTACAGTTCCATGTCGGTATGAGTGCATCATTTTGATAAAGAGAGCTTGCTTTCTTTGCTGCGGCTGACAGCTGTGAGTGAATGTTAATGACTATACTCATATGACATCAGCCCTAATGTCTCTGCCACGCAGATAAGACTCTGATTGCCATACCTGCTAATTACAAAACAACACACCACATACACACACACAGAGATGAGCTCCACAAAAACTAAATCCATAATTGTATCCTCTCTTATTCATGTCAATGTGTAAACAGCAGACTTGCCAATCATTTAGAACTAATGCTAACTTTTCCTGCTAATGACTTGTACAGTCTGTAAACTGGAAAATAAGGCACATTAACAAACAAGATAAAAACAGATCTCAGTATTTTGCAGTGCTATAAAATCTTATGTTTCATATGTGGGAAATATAGTTATTTAAAGATTTTAGATTACACTATAACAATACAAAATCACAAATGAGATCTATTTAGTTGTTTCTCATAGATAGCAATGCTATTAAATAGAAAGTCAATGTAATGTTTATAATGGTTTCTGAATAGATCTCAACGATCTTTGTCTTCGGCAATGCTAAGATTTCAAAGTCTCCAATCAAAAGGCAGCAGTTTTATTATGGACTCAAATACATCTTATCAATTCCTTGCTAGAGCGAATTATTAGTGCTGTGCTATCCACATTACTTCTATGGCTCAATACTGCTGTATGTCAGGGGTTTTTAAACCATTCATGGAACTCTCCATCACTGCACAATTTGGATGTCACTTTTATTGCACACACCTGAATAAACTCATCAGATGATCAGTGGAGTACTTCATGATCTGAACTGGTTGTGTTAAATAAGGGAAGCATCCAAAATGTACTATACTAAGAAGGCTGGGAACATTTTGAAACCCCCAGCTGTATGTCAGCAATTGGCTCACTTTTGTTCAATTTCTAATGTCTCCTTTCAAGCAGTTTTAAGAAAAACATCAATTAAATGCCCTGAGTTCTGAAATGCAGCAAAACACTTAGCCCTGGAAGGTCATAATAGGAGCATTTTAAGAGAACCAGTGATTTCTGGGAAATGAAAACCTCAAACTACTGTTCTACAGTGTAGCTAAAAGTCAAAGTGAGTTTCTTTCAAACTCTGTATTTGGCAAAACATAAGTAAGGGATGATGTATAGAGAGCCGGTTGTTAACACAGAATAAACCCCTACAGGGTGATCAGGAACCTCACAGCAAATTACTGAGTGATTAAAAACTCAGCATTAAGAAGCTAGTGTTAAAATCTGGTGTTTAGTTTAAAACAAATCACATGCTTTACTGCATGTTTAGTGTCACTGTATGTTGTTCATTTTGAATGTTGACATAAAATCAACATCTGTGCAAGTTCAAAGCATTTTCAATTCTCCCACCTGTTCTAACATCTCTGTTAAACTTTATGAATGGATTTGTCTTCATGCAATGCAATGCAATCCAAGCTATAGTAAATATTATCACTAAAAGTAATTGTATATACCTTATATAATATGGTTTGTAAGATCATGGCTATTTAGGATTTGGTTGTCTGCTGCTGTCATCTTTTTAATGTCAGTTTAAATGTGCTTTCTCTTTCAAATCAGAAAGCTGCTGTTTAATCCTGTGGTAAACTGATAGTTCTGCGCAGAAGGCCGGAGATAACTGTAATGGAAAATCAGTTAGACTGGGATCCATCTGCAGCACAATTTATTAACAGGGTCGACAGGCAAGAATCACAAATGGCAAACAAACACAACAAAGGTAAATCTGATCCAGGCGTGGGTCTAGACAGGCAGCAAACAATCATAAACGCTAGAGCAGAAACTAGGTCGGGGCAGGCAGCAAACAGCGATATCAACAAACAATCCAAAACAAGGGCGGACGGCAAAGAATCAACAATCAATAAATTGATTGTTGACAATTGATAAATTGATAAGTTGACAATAACACACATAAGTACACAACTTTCATTTAGTTTCTTTCATTTCTTTTTTGTGTTAGTTTTAATCATTTTGTAAAATAATGCAGCATTTTAGCATTTTCTACCATGAATGTATTGTGTTGACATCCTGGCATCGTTCTTAATTGACTCATGTTCATGAGATTTTCTTGTTTTAAAATGTGCACAGACATTATGTGTTACTATGAGAGAGGACCTGACTGGATTTAGAGAGTTTAGCTTTAGTTCAGTTGTCATTTGAAGTATTTTTAATGGGCTTCCCAGCTTTTTTAATAATCATAAGGATTAGCTTCAGTTGGCTATGTTACAATTCATTGTGAGGTACACGTTTGTCAAAAGGTTTTTTAGCTATGCTCACAAGTTAGTGTGTATTTAATAAGTGATCATTTCATTTTGCCGTTTTAAAGCATCATGCAAATGCTAAAGTTGCCATTTATATGATTTAATGCTCTTTAAAGAAAGTTTATTATACACTCTTACTGTGGAAGATAGTAATGAAAAGTTTCTCACAGTATATTACAGATGTTGAACAGAGAATAAGCTATTTCACAGCAGCATTCACAGATACTGTTGTTCTCACCACAAGTAAACAGAACTGTTGTCTGTTTTGCTGTTTGTCAGTTTTACTTACAGTTTGTAAGTAAAAAGTATATCACTCGAGTCAACAAGAGACATGCCCTAGGCATTATTACATTATTTGCAAACCTGAAAGTTCCAGAAGGGAATATATTGATCAAAAAGTTAAAAAAAGTCTCTAAGTCATCTAAACCTATGATACATGGAGGGACCTGGGTTTGCAATTCCCTTTAGGTTATAAAGGTGGATGGTGATCCTAAGATAGGAGAACCTGTTTGAAACTTGAGAGAACTTGTTGAAAAATGTTGTATTAAATTAATGTTTTTTTTATTGCAGATTAAATAAAGACATGCATTGTTCAATAAATGCCATTAAATACTCAAAAAGCATTAAATAAATACCTTGTGTATGTTGGATTTATCACCAAAGACTGTTAAATGTTACACTCGCAAGTAAATTAAACTGAACACCATAAGTTACAATTGACACTCACACATTTCTTGTATAAGCAACACTTTCATCAGTGTTAACTTTTGGTATTAATATAAACAATGTACCCTGGATTAAAGGTCAAATTGTGATTTTTTAACTTACATTGGGTTGGAACAGTCTGCTTAAATGATATTAAATAATAAAGATTGAAGCTACAGCCTACTGGGCTATCACAGGGTAAAACACGATTTTCACTGCATGATTTGTTTGTTGGACATAATCAGTATTATGATCAGTCCTATCAATCCCTTTTGGCTTCCTTCTCTGCTGCTGTCACCACGGCTAAAAAGACTTACTTCCAACACAGAATTAACAACGCTTTTAACTCCCGCATGCTATTTAAAACATTTTCTTCCCTCCTCTGTCCTCCTCCTCCACCTCCATCCTCATCACTCTCTTCTGATGACTTCGCTACATTCTTCATCAACAAGACTGCAACAATCAGTGCCCAATTTGCCACACCTCATACTGACATCAATATTACACCAGCAACTCCACAAACACTCACCTCTTTTTCTCAGCTCTCTGAGACTCTGAGGTCTCCAAACTCATGTCATCCAGCCATCCTACCACCTGCCCACTCGATCCTATTCCATCTCATCTTCTACAAGCCATTTCTCCAGC
>JAZGTI010007485.1:7194-21589 GCA_036877585.1 Botia kubotai | reverse complement strand
ACTGTGACAGTGTCTATGCAGTTCTTGATGTAGCACAGTACACTGTCAGTGAATGTTTCCAGGTCCTGATGTTCAAACACCTCCCAGTTGGTCCTATCAAAACAGTCCTGCAGCTGCTGGGAGGCACCCTCTGGCCAGGTTGCAACAGTCTTTGTGATGGTAGGTGCGGTCTTCTTGAGGGGGGCATATGCTGGAATTAAAAGCATGGACAGATGGTCGGACTGGCCCAGGTGTGGTAGTGGTTTAGCCCTGTTGCCCAGTTTGATATTGGAGTGAACTTTGTCCAGAGTGTTCACGCCCCTATTAGCGCATTTGACATGCTGGTGGAATTTAGGGAGTGCTGCCTTTAATTCTGCATGATTGAAATCCCCTGCTATGACCTGCACAGTGTCAGGGTGCAAGCTTTGCAAGTTGTTGATTCTTGCATGTAACAGACCAATGGCAGAGTTAGCATTTGCATTCAGTGGTATGTAAACGGCCGTTATTATGACTACAGTGAACTCCCTCGGGAGATAGATGGGCCTGCATTTAACAGTCAGATATTCGATGTCTGGTGAACAATGACTGTCTAAAATCACTGTGTTGGTAAAGGAAAGAACATATCTGTGAGGAACATATCTTTCAGTTGGTTTAAGCATTTTTTTATGCATTTGGCAGACGCTTTTATCCAAAGCGACTTACATTGCAGTATACTATACATTGTTTCTAAGTATGTGCAATCCCTGGGATCGAACCCATGACCTTGGTGTTGTTAACGCCATGCTCTAACCACTGAGCTACAGGAAAGCTAGTTCTTTCTTTCCTATAGTAGCGAATGACTGGAGCTGTTTCTTTATTATGATACAAATTATTTGATTGTGTTTGATTGTACATGCATTTGCATGTTTATGATTTTTTTCTTTGACAGTGTCTTTTTTGTTATTATAGAAATTTATAAAATCATCACTGCTGTGATATTGACAACTGTCAGAAGCAGTTGACGCTTTATTTTGGCTAATTTGGCCACTGTATTAAATACATATCTAGTGTTACTGTTATTTTGACACTCTCCTTCTATGCTGTATGGAATATCCCAAGCTTTGTTTGCTTTCCATTATGCTCCATTTTTCGGGCTGCTCTTTATAAGGTGTAAGTATGTTTGTTATACCACAGCACTTTCATTATACAACTTTGTCTAAGGTGTAAAAGAAATTCATTATCAGATGATAATGTTATAGTTCCTTACTAGCCCAGATGCAAATATTTAGTCATAGATATTAAAGTCCACTGCTTGTGTTTAGAACTTTGATGTTATTAACACAAACTGGCAAAATACCTCTATATAGAATGCTCATGTTTAGAACAAAACATGGTTTAGAACAGAATTGGACCACGTCACTGGACTGTTCAAAATGAAGAGACAGAAGAAAGAGGGACATCAGTAAAAAAGTGTGCATGTTTTCCTTACATTAATTAAAAACATCTGCAAAGTCATGGAAACACTGAGCACTGCTGCCCATGCAGATTATAAATGTTTGAGTCTGCTTGCATGTAATATGCATGTTGAGTGTAGCAAGTGAGTACAGTGCAGTACACATGAGAGTATTTCATCAAAACGAATGCGTTAGGTTTATTTTAAATAGAACTTTTCGATGGCTAATTTTGTCCTATTGTTGTGTTCTACCAGAAATCTATGGTTTCAGCTCATTTTCTCTCTTTTTTTTTTTTTCTTTTTTCAGTCGGTGATGAAGACGGGACGTCTGCTTATCAGTCATGAGGCTCCAGTGACAGGAGGATTTGCAGCCGAGATCGGTTCTGCAGTTCAGGTAGAAACCCTGTGGGAAATCAAATGCAAATTGGACCTGATTGGATTTTGAGAAGTTGGTATTTTTTTCCTGAATGAGAACAGATGTTTATTTGGGAGGGGTTTTGAATATTTGAAGAATTTGTTGAAAACAAAAATCAGAGGCTGAGCAAGTTATTAGAGATTAAGTTTTCGTTTTACAATTACAATAAAATACATCTACGCATTTGTCAGACGCTTCATTCCTGCTGTGTTGTCTTCTGCAAATTAAGATATTTATATAATGTCAACCGTGCAAAATAAACAGAAGTCCCCACCAAGTGCTGTAGTGTGAATACAGCCTTACACTTACGTCATTTTTTAGATAGATGTAGTGTACACATGACCAAGCTTTGTGGGCCTTCACTGGGTTTTATTCTAATTCTAATGGCCCATGAATCATATGTCGGTCTGGTGGAAATTAACAATAATTCATTCAGATTTCTGCCTGAGGTCAGGGTTACAGGCAGTGTTTTTTCTGTGCGCAATTCATGTGTATATCCGGTCTCAGCAAGCCTGCCAATGGTGGACAATCCATGTTTCCATTGACATCAAAGTTTGTTAAAACAACTGTGTGTGCGTGAAAGTAAGGTGAGTCAAGCAGCAAGTGTGGTAGTTAACCGGACACAATGAAGTAATGGGTTATTTTGTTGATTTATTGATTTCTGTTTTGCAACGGCTTGCTCTATGTACAACTACTCATAGCTGTAAACTAAAAATTGGATATGTTCTGTTTGGCATTGTACGACACTTTCAGTGTGGAGCCACGAATAGTCAGCTGGAAAAGTTTTCTCTCTCACACACACACACACAATACACATTACACATCTGCCCATATTGATACAGAACTGCCCCATACAAACATTTGCAGTAAAGTATATATTGTGTAATGATACACTAACATCTGTGTTAATATGTGAACCTGAAATTGTATGGATGTTAAGAGTGCACAGTGGCCTTAGGTTTTTCTTTTTCCTGCATTTTCTGTAAGAATACTTTGTCGTTTGTACTTGTTGTAGTCTGTGAATGGTCTGAGAGGAATTCGGTGGGAGCTTATCTGTGGACACATGGCAGGTTGGCAAATGTAATGTAGGTAAATGACATAATTACCCCTGGCACTGATTTTAGGGGAAAAAAGTGGAATGTTTTTTGACTTTGACTCATTGTTTAGTCAGTGGTATGTCAGGCCTAAATTGTTAGGTATTTTGATTATTCAGGCCCCCAGGAGAGCAGAAAAATGAGCTGTTTCTACTAAGAGGTTTTTTTTATTTATTATTTCCTGAAGTATATCACACTGTGTAGTCCTTTGAGTTTTAGCTACTGTTAAAATAAATTTGTTCCAGAGAAACCACACTGCGTTCTTTATACCAACTTAATAATTGGCTGTAGTTGGAGCATCAGCAGTTTGTCTATCATGCAGAGAGGCCAAGCCCATTTTGTGGCAGGCTGACTGCAGCTGCAGTGACAGACTGAAGCATCCCAGGACCTGCTGGAGAACTGCAGAGCCTATTGTGACATCTCTCCTCAGGCTTTCTGGCTGGAACTGCCTCTGGATGCAAATCTGAAATATTTTTGTGTTTATACAGGCCATCACATAAAACAAGCACAAAGCTTTTTAATGGAACTTGACGTTCTTTTGTAACCACTTCAGAAAACACTAGCAGACCAACAAGTTTGCGAAAAGTGCAAGATGTTTCAGGTTTAGCATTTGTTTACCTTGTTTGAATTTGGACATTTAAAACCCAAAGATTGCCCATTAGTAGTCAGTTGTCTTCAACTGTAAATATTAGGGTTGGCTGCATCACTGTAGGGATCCCACTATGTAGCAGACCCTGGAATGCTTGTAGGGTGCAGAGGGTAAAATTATGGAAAATACAGGGAAATCTTGAAGAAAGGCCTGAAGTCTTGTAAATGTCTTAGTGGCCAAGTCAGAATACAAATCTCAAATCGATTTAGGATGTGAAAAAGGCTGTACACATACAATTTTAGAAATTAGAAAAAACTTAACTTAGAATTAGAAAAAAATAGCAGTGGCCAAATGTGCAAAAGCTGATCGAGACCACACTTATGCAGCCATACTCAAGACTGGAGTTAAAATGACCTACTAAATATTGACTTGAAGGTGGTTGATACTTATGCAGTGTGGTGAATAATATGTGTTTAAAGCTAATGCATTTTGACCAATTTGTATAAAATTGTTTAACATGACTATTTTGTGTTGAGTAGTGTCAAAAAAGGCAAATTAAATAAAAAACATGAAAACCTTAAAAGGTATTTGATATATTACCGTACTGTATTTACTATTAAACAATGGGGTGATTCATTTGCATGCTATTAAAATACTAATACAGGTGTGTTCTCTGCAGGAAGAATGTTTTCTCAATTTAGAAGCGCCCATCACTAGAGTTTGTGGGTATGATACTCCATTTCCTCATATCTTTGAACCCTTCTACATCCCAGACAAGTGGAAGTGCTTTGAAGCTGTGAAACGCATGATCAACTACTGAAACCCAGGTATGTTTTTTGTGTTGGATGTACCTTTTAATATTGAAGCTAAATCTTTGTCAAGTGCTGTTGTAAGCAAATGCTCTCTCTAAGCTCTCTCTTAAATATTAATAGCCTGTGTGCATCTAACTGGCATCCATTTGCAGTTGGCATCCAACTGGCAAACATGATGACTTTACTTTCATTTTAAAGTTTTCACCCATAAATGCTAATTGTCATTATTGTACTCACTCAAAAAAAACACTCTAATAACTCTTATGATGGCTTTTAAATATTTTTTTAGAACCGTTTCCTTGCTTTTTAAAGACATTTATTTTTTACAAATTTTTATGTTTAGCTAGAAGTCAAATACATCAGAGGTGGCATGAGGGTAAGTGAATGTTGAGAGTTTTTGGGTGTACTATTCCTTTAATGAAGAGTGTATGAGTAAGAAAAATGTCCACACAGCTGACATAATGCAAGGAGAAATGAAAGCTTGCATATGTCCATTGACAAATTCATGCTTGCATTGTCATAAATATTGCAAAAACAATCATGTCACACTTGCTTATAGCTCCTTTTCCCAATACTTAATTAGTTGTTAGAAGTTTGGCTTGTTTGTGAACACTCTAAATGATCTCTGACCGGATCAGATCGGATGTCTACAGCGCATTAGGGGTGTAAATGAGACATTTCATAACGATACGATGTGATATCAATTCTTTCATCCAGCAATACAATATTTGTATTTTAGCTGGCACTGGCAACATTTACAAATTCTATGGGTTTTCATTTTTTTTCCCCATCTATTTTCCCAAATACAAAATATTTCCATACCCACAATTTGCGTCCAACAACACAAAATCTGTCTGTTGTTTTGCTGCTACCACCGCTTTGTCACAAAAAAATTATCGTATGGGATAAATTGTCTAAATAAAATCTGAAAGAAGAACAATTTTCATTTCCGCTTCATAGTTTTCATTTATACGTTCACAGTTTACATTTTCAATCTGCAAATTTACGTTCAACATTCTGGCACAAACCTCACGTGTGGGCGGATCTTAACTGTCGTTTACTCTTATTGGCTAGTGAGATTTTAATGGCAAGCTCTTTGATCCTGAACTAGCCAATTAGAATAAAGCACAGTTATGCAAACGCGCACAATCCGCAAATATAGTTGACTCAGACCTAGTGGTAAAACTAGTCAACTAGTGAGAGACCATACTATAGAATTTTAACCATCTTGTTTTCCTTTTTGTTTACAGATGATGTGGTTTAAGAATGAACTCTTCCTCCTCAATATCAGTGAACAGACCAGGCAACAATGATCTCCGTGATCTGTGTAGACATAATTTTTGGACCTTTCTATTGTATCGAGTTCTTAAATATCTGTACTTTTGCTGTTACCTGAAGTGTCATAATCTTCTAAGTTTTTTTTTATTGTAACTTTTAGTTGTTTAGTAATTAAAGGGCTGTGTTGAGGGTATAATGTTGTATTAATATTTCTGGCTTTAGTTTTGTCAATGCATTCTAAAACTTTGGGTTAATAAGCTTTTTCTGAACCTAGTAACCTAGCAGGTTGCGATTCTGTCTGTTGTGTACTTAGGCAGCATACTTTTATGTGATTGGTTTAAACATTTTAAAGTCATGCACATTTCTCACATGATTTCAATGGCATGTTTAATAGCACACACAAATATTGTGTGAAATGGTCCATTTGTAATTAAACTTAACATATTTTATTAATACTCACCACGGTTGTCACAATGCATTATGGGATTGGCATTAGACACTTAGTATAGGTGTGACAGCTATAAATATAGCAACAGAAAATATGGGGATAATGTAATATAAATCTAATTCTCATTATATTTCGCAACATAGGTTTTACAAATTGCTCTAAAACGTTGCTGCTCACGTTTGGAGTCGAGCTATAGTTTAATGAGCTTTACCGTTTACCTAATAAATTTAAGATATAGCTTCCATTAAACAGTTTTATTTGTATTTGAATGAATTCGCAAAAATACCACTGACACACATAAATGGCATAATTCAAGAATTTTTTATTTTTAAGTTTTGAAATAAATCCAGTTATGAAAAAAATCAATTATAAGAAGTTATTTTTTTTAGCAAATAGTTTGGCCAGTGACACTAGAAGGAAAATAATACCCAAAATATCATAGAGAATTAGATATAAAGAACCATTAAAAAGGTATCGATACCTTATGGTTATCAATAAATATCAGATTCACAACTGTTTGCAGAGGTGTGTGATTTTTTTCGTCTTTGTATTTTGATGTGTTGTCATTAATTTGTGAGTTTATTTATAGTCACTATTAGTTAAACAAAACTGCTGCTGTGTTACTTTGAATTTTGCAGGACACTCTGATAGCTAAGCTTAGTTAGGATTCATCATGTTAGACTTGTGGAAATGGCAGTTCTTCACTGTCATTAAAACAGATCATAAATAACACATAGACTACTGGGCAAAAGAACGGTAAAAAATGAATATGTAATAAAGTAATTTCAAACATAAGAAACATTTTTGTCAAGTGATTCTAAACTTGACTGCAAGCCACAAACTCTGTGGACAGAGTATAAAGATAAAATGGTGTCTTATAGTGCATTCTAGCATCCATTCATTGCCACTGTCATCACTCAATTTAACATTAAATCTAACCTGAGCAATGCTCACAGAGATGGTCTGCTGAGATTAGCCTGTTTGGCCTGCTGGGAAGCCGAACTGTTGTTTGAGGTTTACGACAAAGTGGTGTAGGTTAAAGACTTACTGTGGATGCTGTATGTCCGTCTGTTGTTCCATTTCAGCAAAGGGGGGATAGCATTTTTTATAGTGACAATTTTCAAACACGAGGAATGCTGCTTACTAACACTGTATATATTTATTATTGCTAAATGTGAACATATGCTACGTCTTATGCTATGTGACTTTATAAAAATAGTGACCACCAGTGGTGCTTCAAACAGTGGTCAAACTTGTGGTATATCAAACTTGTAATAGATCAGATTGTTTCATTTTGTATACTACCAATCTGCTTAGTAGTGAATTTGTTTCTTACTAAGATAAACAAGTACCTGTGTGCCTGTAGCACTCTGTGGAGCTGGCTTCCCCTTAGCCATGAATACCTTGTATCTCAAACAATCATCATATGCTTAATTATTAAATAATTCAGTCCTTGACCAGTCCTTGACTTCAAAGCACTAACTAAGGCATTAAAAAAACAGACCACCCAAAAAGGAGCACGATTGAATTAAATAGAGCAAGGACAATCTTATGCAACCACATTCTGCCTTGCCAGATAAATAGCAGTTTTTGTTTAATCTGTGAAAATCCAATTCAGTCTTTTGTAAAGCAGTTTATTTTCTTGTCTATAAACATCTGACATTCATTCAGTTAGTTAATTCAAGTAAATGTGTGGCCCTGATGTCATGCATTACTTGTCAATCTGTATATCTGCCACATCTGTATATTGTAACATCTATATTTATTCACACCTGTATATTTATCCTCATAGAACATCTATATATCTGCCCTTACTTAATTTATTGTACACAATTCATAACATTGCACACTGTATATTGCACTTTCTGCTATTTGCACTTCTGATTAGATGCTAAACTGTATTTCGTTACCCTGTATTCATACATGTGTAATGACAATAAAGTTGAATTTAATCTAATCTAAAAGCCTGAGTCAAACCGTCCACACTCACGCAGTTTATCACTCAGAACAACTCTGCTAGATCATACTTGGCCAAAATACTAACTTCTGTGGGATATGTATGGTTTTCTGAGACAAAGACAAATTATATAGTCGGTGCTACCAATATTGAAATGCTGGGATAGTACTACAGTCAAGTGGGAAAGAACACCCTTGCTGAGTTCTATGGTTTTACATATCAGGACATAAACTGATCTTAATATGTAAATACAACCTCAGATGAACGACATATTACACTGTCTATGAAAAACTAGGCCAAAATAGAGAAGCCATGTGTGGAAAAACTAAGTACATCCCAAAATTCAATTAGCTTGAACCACTATAGCTATAGTTCCTCTCCTTTGCTAATTTAATTTCATCATAGTAATACTGTGTACTCCAATTATATCTATTTTCTTCACTGGATCAACTAGTTGTATGACTCTGTAAAGCTGCTTTGCAACAATTAAAAATTGTGAAAGGTCCTAAATAAATAAAATGAACTTGACACCAAGGCAATCCTTGAGGGAAATTTGAACCAAAAATATGGTCTTTCTCTAATCTACATGGATCTGGGAGGGCCTGTACTAGAAGTGATCAATGTGGTGCTCGAACCCTGGGCCCTGACAGTGTGTAACCAGCTCACACCAAAGGTCTACCATGACAAAGCTCAAATGGGAGCGTCACAATTATCACTCAACCCAATGAACCTATAGCCAAGGGGAGCTTGCTAGTAAGAGCTACCACACCTCAGCACAGCTATTCTCTATAGAGTTTATACAGAAGCCTATCAACAGAACCCCAATATATGGGGCGGCAGCACAACCCTGCTCATGTGATTGTAACAATGAGCTGATAAGGCCTTGCTGAACCATGAGAATAGGAGAAGATTTTACGTGTGCTGCCACAGTCATCACTCAGGACAGTGAAATAAGAAGGGAGTAAGAAGAAGCTATACTTCCTCAATCCTGTGCCATCTCAGCCCTTGGCACCTTGCCTTCTTTCCTTTTTATCAATCTGCGGGGCATCCACTAGGTTCACTCAAAGTGACAGCCAGATGAAAGCAGATCTTCTTCAGTGAGAAGCTCTTGCAATATGTGCACTCAGCTCCCTCAAGAACAAAGCATGCATGTTCTTCACCCAGGCAAACAACACAGAATTTGCATATGTCCTCAGTTGTCAGTAACCTCTGACATGGAGGCAGGCACTTTCTGAAGTTTTTTGCAGCTGGGTCCATTGGTGCTTCAACATAAGAACAACAAACAAAGAGCTCTTGAAGACACAAAAGCTGATGACACTACCGTGGGCCAATTAGCTTGTCATTATTAGACATGAGATTTAGAGACTGATCACACTAAAAGCATTCTTCATAGCGTCAAACCAGATGCAGTGTCGAGTTTCCTCAAAAGAGATTTTTTAATAATAGTGAACTCATTTAAACTATCAGACAACACAGTTAGTTATGTGAATTATATTATATATTATATTTAGCATATTTAATTTAGCCACACATTGTTTAGAATTCACAAATATGTTTTCTTGGCATTTTACCATTTAGTTTCTTGAGGCATCCCCTTGCAATGATTTTTTTAAACAGTAATAGAGTTTGGATCTATGGTGGGCTCATATTGGCTGCTTTTTGTCATTATTTAGTCCATTTCTAAAACATTTTTTAAATAAAACTGTAGTTTTCTAATGACAAAAATGAATTTAAGTGGAAGTAATTATATTAATAGCTACAAAACTAATTTCAAACATTTAAGAAAATGCCTTCAGATGAAAAGAATTTTAAAATTATATGAAACATTTCAGGCAAGTGATCCAAAACTTTTGACCGATAGTGTACACCCTAGCTTCTATAGGAATCAAGAGGGTAAGTAGCAACCAAGTTCTGCTAATCAAATGCCCTTGATTATTTGATCATCAATCTGGGAATACCTGGAAGGGAACGATTTCAAATCCATCATTCTACACTGAGGAAGATTATTTGAAAGTTTTTTTCACAATGATCTGCTGTTCGATGAATAGGGCTTGCTTAAAAGTATTGTACCAGGTGACTGTTCTTTGGGAAAATGACTTGTTTTAAATTTTCAGACATTTACATTTTATCCAGCCTCCCACCAACGCTTAAGATGCCATATTTCAGAAAAGGGTCAAATTTGTAGATACTGCTAATTTTCCTCAGAGATAATTTGAGAATGAAAAGAAAGTTGCTAAATAAAGCATACATAGGTCCTTCACTGATAGCTCTTTGCTTCCAATCTGAGGTTTCAAACTTTTTCTGTCTACAGATTTACCTAGCTCATGATGATCAGGATTTGTAAATCAAGCTATTCCTCCAAAAATGTTTTAATCTATCTGGAATCTTTTCATCCTTTTCACTATTGATTCAACAAACTTTATGCTGAATTTACTTTGCATGAAGAATCAATGGAGCAAGAAATTTAATATCATCGTAAATGGAGTACTTCAATGTATTCCAAGACCTCTTTTCACAGGGAGCTGATGTCCTGAACAACTGTTGCTAGTCTACTTTGTTAATCTGAATCCACCAGTGGGACAGACAGCTCTTAGGTCTCGAATCAAGGCAATGGCCATATCCTCACTGGGTAGAGAAACCAGGCAGTCATTAACATAAAAATTATTTTGAATGGTATTAAGAACTACTTCACCGAATTTGCCCTCATTATCTTCTGCTGTTCTGTTGAGTTGGCACAAGTGAAGAAACAGCACCAAAGAGATAAAACAGCATGCAATACTCTGTCCGTGGCTGACTCAATATCAAAGTTATGCCACCACAGAAACTGCAGAAAGTCAACATATTCAGGGAGCATTTTCACTTGATAAAACATTCCTTCGATATCTGCCATAAATGCTACACAATCGAAGGATAACTTTGATAACTGTTTTTGACTAATGTAGTGGCTTTCTTTTAGATTTAGCAATTTCTGGTGAGAAAGTATGTTTGATGCAACTCCACATTTGATTAAGAAAAAAAATTAATTGTGAAAAAAAGTCAATTCACCCAAAAATAAACAGTGCATAAATATCTGATATGCAGGTAAAAAAAAGACCCCGCCCACCTGCCTTTTCCACATTATTTTCTGTCTAAATAGGTCAGGTGCAATTCCTTTCCATCACATACAGGGGTACCACAAAAAACACATTAACATTGTAGCAATGCCACATAAGTGATTTATTTATACTGTTGTTGATTAACAATTATGTATAGTTGATCGTTTTGTATAATTATCACCTTGTTTGCTGTGATATTGCCTCTGATGTGTGTGTGTTACCCTAGATGTGAGTAGTCTCGCGAATTTGGACGCATTGCCAAGCTTCCATGTGATCACAACAAGGAAGTTTTTTTTACTATATAGGGAGCCGGCTTACCCGGTGTACGAGAGCGTTGGTGCTCACTTTATTAACTGCTGTTTTTGCCCAGGTTAAAACGTTTGTGGATTATTGACAGAACTGTTATTGGATTAATGCTGCCTCTCTTGTGGAGTTGTTTTTGTGCTATCCTTCTTTTCGGACAGCGAGTTACTCATCAGGGAGGACTTATACAGTTCTGTTTACCTCATTGGATCTCTTGGACTCTCATTTACGATCTTTTACCAGTGAGACTGATTCATACATTGTATATAGTTTTGCCGACTCCAGAGACAAGCTACCGTTCCACACACACCTCACACACTCATTTTTTGTTGGTTGTATGTCTATTTTTTTGTATAATACACAGGGTACTTCATGTGAATTTGACAAGCCTGGTGGCCAATCTTTATTGATTGCATATTCCACCAGTAAGAGCAGAGTGTGAAGGTTTAATTAGCAGAGTAATAGCACAGTTGCCTCCGCCGGGACAGGAACTGGACAGACTTGACATGACACAGACTGGAGGGGCGGTAGGAGCTGCTGGAGGGCAGATCGGGCACTGGAGGCCGAACAGACACAGGAAGGACAGATCAGGCTCTGGCAGGATGAATGCCGCGGCTGTCGGGTGCCTCTGGACCGGGCTCTGAACAGATGGGCGCCTCTGGACCGGGCTCTGGACAGATGGGCGCCACTGGAGCGGGCTGGGGCACAGACAGACAGACAGACAGACAGACTGGACAGGAGACAGAGACAAGACAGGCACAAGGACAGACTGGACAGACACATCAGACGCTGGAGTGGAAGGTAGTACCGCTGCCGGGACCACTACCGGATCCGTCAGGAGAGGAAGAGCCGCCTCACGCCTCTGTCTCCTCCTCCTGGAGCTCCTGGACTGCTCTCCTCCAGGAGGGTAGATGGAACATGGTGCTGGATCCGATGAGCCGTCCACGCACCCAACGGGTTTTATCCCAAGCCCCACTGAGTTCCCGAGAGACCCAGCAGGGACCACAGGAGACCCATTCCTCTCCCCGCTGGAACCCTCAGACGTCCCTCCTCCTGAGGGACCCTCTGGAGCCAGACCCGACCCGAACCAAAGTTCGTCAGAGACGGGTTCCAGCTGCAGGCCCTCCTCCTGAGAACACTGGCAGACCTCGACTGGAGCAGATGGAGGCTCCAACTGATCCAGCTGGGACCACAGGATCTGATGGAGGACTCCCACCATCTGCCAGAACGGAAGCTGGATCAGTCTCTCCCTCAAAGAATAGAGGGGGAGAAATTTGAGGCCCACCATGAAGTAGCAGTTGAGGAGGAATGGCGAGACTGACTCACCAATCCTCTTAACCTCCACTGCATACTCCATAAAAGAAAGACCTGCTTGAGGAGGAATGGGCAACTCGTGGGCACGCGAGCTGGCGACGGTGTGGACCCACCACTCCGGAGACAGATTGTAAAAATAACTAAAGCACTAGAAAAGAACTAAAAATTCGCTGTCTGCTGGGTTCTGTGTTGGCTGGTCCGTACTGTCACGAATGGCGATGGGAGGAACCCAAGCGCAGACAGCGGTATACAAAACAAACTTTATTACAGAACACTAAAACACTGAAAATCCAACAAAACCCAACACTGCCACTAGAGGGCAATATTAACAGATAAAAAGGAAACAATCAGAAACTAAATACAACTAAGAACAGAACTAGAAACAATTAACACGGAGAAAAGAATATTAACACATGAGAAACAAAGAACGCTATTAAACTAACAGATAACTGATGAATACAAAATAATGAACATACAATCATTAAACTAAGAAGTAAGGACTAGACGGAAAATGTAACTAATATAGAACACAACCAGATAACATAGACTATACAATGATTCTTACAGGAACTAGACAGAAATCACTAAAAACACGGAACCGGACAGCAACAAGACAATAAACAAATGATACGGACACGACAGAAACAATAACAGGCTTGAAACAACACGGAACCAACTGGCTTAGAGACAAGAACGGGCATAGAAAACAACGGCAGGAAACAAGCATTGAAACATTGCTCTTGAAGACAACACGGACCAGCACAAGACAGCAAACGCGAGGGCAATAAATACAAACGGGGAACAATGACGAACAGGTGAGAGAAATTAACGAAATGACTAATGAGGAAACAAGGAGGCGGGGTAATAACGTAAGACAGGAGAGCACATGGCTAATGAATATGCAATTAGCCATGTGCTTCCACACGTAACGCACACCCAGAGCGCGAGTCCAGACTCCACCTCAAAACGAAACCGAACTAAGACAGATTGAGTGGAGTCTGAACCTCGTGCTCTGACATGTAACACGACAGAGTCAGGATCCTGGCAAAACGCGATCTCTACTAGACAGAAGCCAGGATCCTGACAACAGTTTTGCTTAAAATATTGCAATGCACACAACATTATGGGTGACATATCAGAATTCAAAAGAGGACAAATTGTTGATGAACGTCTCGCTGGCGCATCTGTGACTAAGACAGCAAGGCTTTGTGATGTATCAAGAGCCACGGTATCCAGGGTAATGTCAGCATACCGCCAAGAAGGACGACCCACATCCAACAGGAGTAACTGTGGAGGCAAGAGGAAGCTGTCTGAAAGGGATGCCCGGGTGCTAACCCGGATTGTATCCAAAAAACATAAAACCACAGCTGCCCAACTCACTGCAGAATTAAATGTGCACCTCAACTCTCCTGTTTCCACCAAAACTGTCCGTCGGGAGCTCCACAGGGTCCACTTGGTACATGGCCGGGCTGCTATAGCCAAACCTTTGGTCACATGTGCCAATGCCAAACGTAGGTTTCAATGGTGCCAGCAGCGAAAATCTTGGGCTGTGGACAATGTGAAACATGTATTGTTCTCTGATGTGTCCACCTTCACTGTCTTTCCCACATCCGGGAGAGTTACGGTGTGGAGAAGCCCCAAAGAAGCGTACCACCCAGACTGTTGCATGCCCAGAGTGA